>JAVLUX010000110.1:190000-305000 GCA_032164185.1 Moxostoma hubbsi | reverse complement strand
TAATAACTACAACCATGCATGGGCGGACTGGCCATCGGGAGAACCGGAACTTTTCCTGAAGGGCCGGCCACGAAACAGGACCGAATTGGCCGTGATAATCTGAAATGGGCCCCCGCTTTATGCAGAACAGGCCACAAACCGGCGCTGCAATACTCGCACCCGCTCAACAACTTTTGGACCAGATTCACCCCCCAGCCCCCCTTTCTATATAAAATCCCAGGCCGATTTCCCTTCCCAGACCACTCCTGAAACTAACTGAATGTACGGAGCATCTGAGAGGAAGTATTTCATCGTAATGATGTGCCCGTGGAGAAGCAAGGAAAAGGTTAGATAGGCCTGGAGATGACAATGCGTAAATGTTTTTTTTTCACATGTAACCCAGGTTAAAATACAACTTGTGACATTTTCTAATCCCACTGCCAATAAATTCTAAAAAATTTGAAACAAGCTAATTTTCTCAGAGTTTTATTGTTTCTCAGGACATCTACAGGGTTACCAACTATGCCTACCTGGTTGGAATGCGATTTCAATGACATGGGCTGAATCAATCACACACATATTAATTGTATAATTAGGACTTCCAGCTTAAATTTGCAATTCCAAATACCAAACACGTAATCAAACCCTACAATACAAATAACGTCTAGGTTACGGATGTAAGAGACATTTTGTCAAAGAAGCGACACTCTCTTGAGCGGCAAATACATCTCTGATCTATGAAAAAAAGCCAATGAGAAGTTGGCAGACAGAATTTGCATGTCCCACCCCTGGACACACGCGTATAAAGGCGGGGAAATACGTCTGTTTTATTCAGGATTTTTCTGAGGAGCCGGAAATGGTCCGGCTCAGCCACGTGGCCGGGAGGACACAACGTCTCGTTCCCTCCATCAGGGAATGGAGGTTACATCCGTAACCTAGATGTTCCCCGTCTATCGTTCACTTCGACGTTGTGTCGAAGAAGTGACACTAGGGGTCCAATTTAAATCACGCCATGCGCTGAGCCATGTACATGTACTGCTGATACAGGGGCGGGCAGGTACTTGACATGCCAAAACGACCAGATGTATCAGACTACACGTACCCTTCCCCAATGCCCCATAAAGTCGTCGGAATCCTTATAGTTACCCTAGACAGGTGAACAAGGTGACACTTGCCAACCAGGGAATGGGGCCGAGCCTAGCCGGGCCTCTTTTCTCTCTTTGTTTCTCGCATAGAGTCAATGGCTGGGGCCCTTTCACGCATCGGGGAAGGGGGTCTTACCCAGTTTCCTATTCTTTCAGGGGGAAAAGACCCTGCGGAGACCACACCTGCCCAGAGAGGGGGAGGTAAGAGTGGTGACATACACCACATGTGCTTTAAGATCACATGTGGGAAGTGGCACGGGGGTAGATCCAGCCTCTTTGGAGGGAGGAGTTGCTACAGACACGGCGACCAGGGGGAAGTGGGAACTGCCCAAGGGAGACGCAGGTCCGCTTGTAAGTGGACTGTACTGCGGAAAATACACACAGGGGGGAAGTCCACGTAGGAGCCCTAACCTGTGGAGCACCTATTCCAGTACAGGATAGATCGGAGTACCTGCAGTGGATTGGGTCGGTGAATTCCTGAATTGTGGACCCAGAGGGCTAGGGAGGAGTCATCCAGGGAGCCGAGTGAGTGGGATCACCTGGGAGAAAAAGCGCACCTGAGGGAAAGGGCGTTAGGTTAAAATGATCCAGCCGGTCAGTCCGTCAGCATGTTACAGAGTTCTACTGAGAAAACACGGACGAAACTGATGAAAATTGGCCTGGGTGCGATAGGCCAATTAAATGGTGTCCACCACCCAGTGGGAGAGTATCTGTTTGGAGACAGCTTTCCCTTTCAGCTGTCCGCCAAAGCAGACAAAGAGCTGCTCAGAATGTCTAAAGCTCTGAGTGCGGTCCAAGTAGGTACGCAAAGTACATACCGGACATAGCAACGAAGGCGCTGGGTCTGCCTCCTCCCGGGGCAGTGCTTGCAGGTTCACTACCTGGTCTCTGAGGGGCGTGGTAGGAATCTTGGGCACGTAGCCCGGCCGCATTTTTAGGATCACATGTGTGTCTGCCGGATCGAACTCCAGGCAAGTTTCGCTGACAGAGAACGCTTCCAGGTCCCCGACCTTCTTGATGGAGGTGAGCGCGATCAGCAGGGCCGAGGGAGAGGGTCCTGAGACAACTGATTCTAGCGGCTCGAAGGGGGGTCTCTGAAGGCCCGAGAGGACCACTGAGAGATCCCAGGAGGGGAACAGGCTTGGCCGAGACTGATTTAACCTCCAGGCGCCTCTTAGGAACCTGATAATCAAGTTGTGCTTACCCAAAGACTTGCCATCTACTGCGTCGTGGTGGGCTGCGATAGCAGCTACATATACCTTCAAGGTGGATGGGGACAGCCTCCCCTCCAACCTTTCCTGCAGAAATGAGAGCACTGACCTGACTGCGCACCTTTGTGGGTCTTCAACCCGAGAAGAACACCAATTCGCGAACAAGCGCCACTTTAGGGCGTAAAGTTGACTGGTAGAAGGGGCTCTGGCTTGGATGATCGTCTCTATGATGGCAGGAAGTAGATCAGCTAGATCTTCTGCATCCCGTCCAGGGGCCAGACGTGGAGGTTCCAGAGGTCTGGGTGCGGATGCCAGAGCATGCCCCGTACCTGAGAAAGAAGGTCTTTCCTCAAGTGAATTTGCCAGGGAGGGGCTGTCGCGAGGAGTACGAGGTCTGAGAACCAAGCCCGGGTTGGCCAATAGGGAGCCACTAGAGTGACTTGTTCCTCATCCTCCCTGACCTTGCACAGCACCTGTGCAAGAAAACTCACTTGAGGAAATGCGGACTTGTGCAGCCCCATGGGCCAGATGTGTTCCAGTGCGTCTGCCCTGAGGGGAGCCTCTGTTCGGGCATACCAGAGCGGGCAGTGGATGGTCTCTTGGGAGGCGCTGACATTGAGACTGAGTCTAACTCCATGCCGAGAAAAGAGATGCTCTGAACTGGGGCGAGCTTGCTCTTTTCCCAGTTGACCTGAAGCCCTAAGCGGCTGAGGTGCCTGAGCAATTTAAGATGTGTTTTTGCGTGAGCATTTTGAACAGGAGTTTGTGCAAAGCCTGGTTGAAAACTCGCAAGTCCAAGATCGGTCATAAACCGCCGCCTTTCTTGGGTACGATGAAGTAAGGGCTGTAGAAACCCATCTTCATCTCGGTTGGAGGGACAGGCTCTATCGCTTCTTTGAGTAAGAGGTTTGCGATTTCCGCGCGCAGGGATTTGGCATGTTCGCCGTGTACTGCATTAAAGCGGATGCCCCGAAGGGTGGAGGGGGCCTGGCAAACTGAATTGGCCAGCCAGCGTGACGGGTTGGGAAGTGAAAACCATGCATCCAAGCTCCGTGCTAGGGGCACTAACGGGAGGATTATTTTTGAGTTACCCTGCAGGGCTTCGCAGCGGGGTGGAGTAGGTAGTATTGTGTCTGGAGGCAAAGGTACATCCCGAGGCTCTGGTGCTGAGAAAAGTCTCGAAGCACTTACCTTGCTCCGTACACCCGGCAGGGGGCGGGTTAGTGACTGAGGAGGAGGTCCGGTGGAGGTGTCTTCTAGACTCATCAGAACCAGCCGGCTGGGGAACAGCTGTGGGGCTGAAGGCGGGTGGTCCATGTCCAGCATGCCGGGACTGTTGTGGTGTGGTGGCAGAGTGCTGTGAGAATGACATTTGCAGGCCAGGTGACCCAGAGACAAAGTAAATAGCTCTTTTATTGTGAATGTGATTTGGTGCGGCAAATTAAATAAGGATTCTCCTCCCGGCCCTCCACCGGGGGGGCGGAGTGGTATGCTTACCAGCTCCGGAGCGAACGTCTTTGTCTCTAGGTTACCGAAGAGGCCGAACTGGGAGACGGGTGTCAAGGAAGCATGTCTTGTCCGTCTCACACATCTCGACCAAGTTCAGCCACAGATAACAGGTGGATCGCAACCGCCCTATCCACCTGGGGAATTGCCATGTACCCGTGGGCCCCTCTGGCGTCGTGGGTAGTGAGAGCGGATGAGCGAGGGGCTTTGTGACGAGTGGAGAAGGGTGCTCTCCATGCAGTCATCAGCTCATCATGCACCTCCAGGAAGAAAGGGACCAGGGGGGTGCATGGCTGTGAGTGGTGCGCAGACCCAAAGAACCAATCATCCAGCCGCAATGGCTGTGGGGAGGACAGAGGGGCGTCAGATGCCGGACCATTCTCCGATGTAGCGGCGAGCTCATCCAGCTCGTGGGGCTCCAGAGGATAAGCAGGCTGGCTGTGAGGCGAGCCGCTGTTGCCTCGAGCCTGGACAGAAGTCAACGAGCGTGCTGGTGGGCGTGTAGTTCACGGGGGTATACCCGGCGAAACCGAGCTCAGATCAATCCCCAGATCGCCTCCATCGCCAGCCGCGTCGTCCTCAATCCCGTGGGAAGAAGGAGCAACGCGGGGGGCGGCTGGAGTGGCACTCCTTCGGTTGAAGGAAAGCCGCGACCGCAACGTTGCCATGGTCATGTTCTCGCAGTGAGAACATGTACCATCCACAAACGCTGCCTCGGTGTGATTGCAGCCCAGACACACGAGACAGCGCCTGTGGCCGTCTGAACTACACAGGGGCGGAAAGGCATCTTTATAAAGACACGTCCTAAAAAAGGACGTTCAACGCCGCTGTGTATTGTTCTTTTAGAGGAAAATGCTCTTTTAGAGAAAATCACTCTTTTATAAACTCTTTTAGCTTGCGCTGTCGAAGCGCCCAGGGGCAAACTGCACTGCCGTGCAGAGAAGGAAGAAGCCGCTGAAGTGCGCCAGAGGTAAGAGGAACAGGTGTGTGTGACAGCTCACTGCATACATGACAATCGGCTCCGAAGAAAATTTCTAATGAAACAGATGTATTTCCCTGCCTTTATACCCGTATGTCCAGGGGCAGGACATGCAAATTCAGTCTGCCAACTTCTCATTGGCCTTTTTTCATAGATCAGAGGTGTCTTCGGCGCTCGAGAGACGCCTAGTGTCGCATCTTCAACACAACGTCGAAGTGAGCGACAGACGGGGAACGGACAGTTACAATAATATATTTTGACTACGGTTTGTCTATGTCTATGGTTCCTCAAGCGTTTTCTTTTATTTCTATTTTTCTGTTTATTATAAAAAAAATACAATATTCTGAATGAAAATTAGTTGGCTAGCTTGAGTTATAAAATGATACAATTCAAATGGAAATGTATGTCCTGTACTACTGTATGTCCACATGATGAAAAATTAATTTTTCAGCTTTTATGTTGTCTTTTAATGGTTGAAAGAGAACTAACATTCTCTCTTTTCTGTTTTTAGCATCGCTCCACTGTTGCATCTTGCATGCACAGACAGGAAACTGTTGAATGCTTGAAGAAGTTCAATGCAAGAAGGAAGCTCAAGGTAAGTTTATATAAGGCTGTCACATCAACTCTACTATAGCTGGAAACTTCTATTAGTGTGACGTAATTGTTAAAGCTGTGGGCTGCCAACTAAAGGATTGGAGGGTTAATCGACTTTTTGGCGAAACATCTACAGCAGGGTTTTCCAACTTTCTGATGCAAAGGTCCCCCAAATATTATGGCCCTCTTTCCTGAAAGTAAAAAGAATAATTTTCAACTCAAATTCAAAATTCAGCTCAATTAAAATGAAATTAAAATTTACAGAGAATATTGCTTTACAACCCCCACTAAACTAAAGGGGACAGTGGTGAGGAGAAATTATGGCTGTTAATAGAATTAAATAGTTTTGATTAATCTTGAGATTCCCAAACTTTAGAAATTAAAATAAAACATTAATTATGTTGAATTCTTTTACTTTTTTCCGACTGCCTCGCTTGCCAGGCAGTTGGCTGGAATATGCTTATTTAAATTACCAGCAATTGGGGATTATATATTGTTACAATAAGTTAGTGATTTTTTTATTTGTATTGATCAATATTGCATATTTAGTCAGCCAAAACTTTTTGTGGATGCTCATTTCCACCTAGTGAAGGTGAATTAAAACTTTGCCATAACTCCTACACTAACTTAAAGATTACTATTCATTGGATATTGTAATTGACTATAACAGGTAAATATTTATTGTCTTTTCGGTGCAGCATTTGCCAGAATTTAAATATTGGTGCATCGCCACCACTTGGGGTCCCAAATTCTAGCTTGAAATCCCCAGTTTTACATCAACATTAAAATGTTTATGCTCAAAGTGCTCTTTTTCTCCTATTATATTAAAATGATGTCACAAGGAAAAATTATTGTTTACAGACAAGGTAATTACAGTATGCGTCAGATGCACCTCTTCGTGTCAAACACCATTACGTTGGAAAATAGGAAAGTGAAACTAAACTGCAAAAATTTGTGAGCCAAGGAAAAAAATAAACTTTATTTAAATTTTGTTGAGTATGCCATTACAAGAAATCTAGGTAAATAAAATGTGTTTAAGTGATTTAGAGATCATTTTTTTTTAGCTGTATTTGTGCCCTTCAACAACATTCTTAAACCATCATCCAATTATTTCCCTTTAATGTTAGGCTTTATAGAGCTATGCTTGTTTGATGGGAATGTTGTTCCAGGATCATCAAAGAGTGTTGTTTCAGCAATACATTCTGCTTGGCTAGAATATGCTTATTTAAATTACCAGCAATTGGGGATTATATATTGTTACAATAAGTTAGTGATTTTTTTATTTGTATTGATCAATATTACATATTTAGTCAGCCAAATCTTATTCTTATTTGTGGATGCTCATTTCCACCTAGTGAAGACGAATTAATACTTTGCCATAACTCCTACACTAATTTAAAGATTACTATTCATTGGATATTGGTAATTGACCATAACAGGTAAATATTTATTGTCTTATTGGTGCAGCATTTGCCCGAATTTAAATATTGGTGCATCGCTACTAGCAATTATTGGCAACTGGATCTTAAAAGACTCTTGACAATCCAACCTCATCAGGCCGATTTTACCTGATGGCTCATTATACCAGACTACGCTCAACTGTGACCTTGGAAGAAACTTGACAAAATTATTAGTAATCTTACACTTTAGTGTAATCGTACTTATCAAGATTATGCAGTAATTTAGAGCTAGTCATTTGCAGATATTACGTTTACTTTTAAAGAATTTAAATAGTTATAAAGCCCTGTGCGGTCGGTGTCCAACTTCTTAGATGGACAAGTGGCATTCAGCCATGCGAGATGGAGCAATAACAGGTCTGTAATGCCCTTAGATATCCGGGGCTGGGTGGATCAGCACATGTCTTCCCTGCTCCGAAAGGAGCGGGTAACACGCTGAACCCCACTCGTGATCGGGACTAGGGATTGCAACCATTTCCCATCATAAAGGAATTCCCAGTAAGCACGAGTCATAAGCTCACATTGAATAAGTCCCTGCCCTTTGTACACACCACCCGTCGCTACTACTAATTGGCTGGTTTAGTGAGGTCCTTGGACAACTTTGGTGGAGTGTGAGAAAATGATCAATCTTGACTATCTAGAGGAAGAAAAGTCGTAACAAGAATTACAATTTATATAGAATTTTTTATCATGATTATCATCTTTATCCTAAAAATAGGCATACACCATTGTGGCTGATATACATGATTATGTGTGTGTTGTTAATGCATACTCTGTGCTTGCTTTAAGGGTGCCATTCTCACGACTATGCTGGTCACCAGAAATTTCTCAGGTGAGATTTATATTCTATTTCATTACTGGGAGTATTTTATTTAATTTTAAAAGATGAATTCACACACACACGGAAGTAGTTGTGATTCATGGTGTATTCAAAGTTTATACAAATGTATTTTACATCAAGCTATGTATCCGGTGTTTACTATCGGTGATATGAATCAGAACAGAACAACAAAAATTGGACACACGTGAAAACAAAACTGTTTGGTATTCAATCAGAATGACTCAGACTGTGAATGCATTGAATAGTATGGAGCGGTTTCTCACTCACCAACATGCTAACAGAATGCTTTAAACATGGAGAAACACACACACACACACACAAAAAGAGTTGCACTTTATTTTACAGTATGTGTACTTTCAATATTCTTGCAGTGTACTTATCCAAGAAAATACTGAGTAATATTAGATAACTGCATGTACTTATGGCACTTTTCCACTGCACATTACGATTCAACTCGACACTACTTGCTTTACTTTTCCGAGTTTGCTTTTCCACTGTTGTTTAGTGTCACCTCAACGTGGGTAGGATTATAGGCTGATCATCATAAATCGCTTCTACTGCCGTGACATCATCTTAAATGCGACACAAAATAATAACATGATTGCTAGCTGTTTGCTACTAGCTCATTGTGCTGCATAAAGCAGTTGTTGCATGGTGATTTTACACAAGTGTAACAGTTAAATTGGCCGAAGCAAGCTTTCCAGTAGCTGGTCAACTAAATAAAGTGAAGCTTTAAAGCAGAGTATAGAGTTAACATACCATCCTCCATCGTGGATTCCAGGGCACTATTCCTCCCATTGTTCACCGGTCTGGATAGCGTCCATTTGGTCTAACTACTTCCACTTTTCCTTGATGGTTCTGTAGTCACTTTTACGTTTTTTGTTTGTTTGTTTTTTTACTTTTCCCTTCACTGTTGGTAGCCGTGTGCTGACAAAAGCTGAGACAATTCCTGAATGACACTTCCCGCTAACGAGAGGAACATCTGCACCTCGTTTATTGACCATGCATGGTTTTGTGCACAGCCATTTCTTTTTACAATTCAAAAGTCTCGTGAACAAATGATACTGCTATCGCTGTAGATAATTTTAAAACTAGAGGATTGATGTCCCGTTACGCAACTCCAGTGACGCTGTTAGTGATGATTCTCTCTGACCAATCAGTGATCTGCAGGGTTTTGATCGCTTGGCTCGTGTGGAACCTCGACCGAGGTAGTACTAAAAAAGTATGAGGTACTATAAACAGTGGGAAACCCCAAAAAAGCGAGTAGAGTCAAGTTGTACCGTGCAGTGGAAAAGCCCCATTAGTATGGGTTAAGTGTAGGGTTAGGTCCTCAAAAAAGTACCATGGCATTACCACATCTTTTGACATGCACCATTACCTGGAAGCACCATGTAAATACAGTTTTATATGAATATGGGAACCATATTCCAAAGTACCATCACCATGATAGTTCCATGTAAATATAGAATGGTACAAAAATATAGTATTTGAATAAAGTAACATTATCTTACCATCTGATATAAGAACGTTATTGCCCAGGTGTGCTTACACACACACACACACTCACACACACTGGTGTGGCTATCCTTATGAGGACTCTCCATAGACATAATGATTTTTATACTGCACAAACTATAGATTATATCCCCTAACCCTCACAAAAAAACTGCCTCTGAACAGAAACTTCCAATGAGAGAAATACTTCCAGTACATACAGAAAGACAGCTAGACACAAAATTACAGGATATGATGAATCATACATGTATTGTAGTTAGAGGTGTTATATACAGGAATATGCAAAGATGTGAAAAGTATGGATTGTACCAGTATATAATATTAAAAATGAAATTTGAACGTGGGTTTGTATCGGTAGTATGTATAATTATAAATGTACATATTTTTTATATGCACATAAATTTGATATTTCACCATACTGTATACATACCAGACCTATATTATACTGTATTAGTATATCATACTGTATACTTTCCATACTATATTCAGAGCTCGAGTTGAGGGGGGTGCAAGGGGATGGCATCCCCCTTGTTGCAAAAAATACCAAAAAACATCCACCTTGTAAAACCACCATCCCCCTTTTCCATCCGCTTTAGATCAGTTGTGTCATGCAAGTAAAATATTAAATTTTCTATGCTTAATAAATATCAGACTTAAAATAAGGGTGATTAGCCGGTCAGAATTAGATTTCGACATGTGCGATTTCAATAGGTCAAATCCTCGAATTAGTTCTTGACACTTGTTCAGTTGGAAAAATTCTGTCAGGGTCATGCAATGGTCTGCCAGTCATGCAATCTGGCAACCATGAGCAAGCAAGTTCTCTCTTCAATGTGAAGACACACCATGTTTTTCTTTTTTGAAAACATGGGCAAACAGGTATGTCGGAGTTTAGTCTTGGGTTGACCTGTCCTTCCTTGTGTACACATGGAACTTATGCCACTGAAGGTAATGCAAGCTTTCAAAAGTTTTTCGCCCTTTCAAATTGTCCAAGAGAACAGTTCAATTAAATATTTTGTCTTTCTTTAAAAAAAGGAGAACAGAAGGTAAGAAATTGGAATGACAAGTGTACAGTTACAACATAAACATGTTTTTAATTCAAACAATTTACAGGGTTTCGCCCATAAAACTGTGTAGAACAACTTTCTTAAACCATTGTTTAAGCATCCTTCATATACACAGCACAAACTTCCTTTACTAATTCAGTTGCGTCAGTTTTTGGAGTAGAAAATATGCATGTATGTGATAGTGGGCTACCAATCTAGAAAATAAAATAAAAACCCTTTTTCATGATCATAACTTGGATTCTTTTCACAAAATGAATCACAAAATACAATAACAGAGGTTAACATGTTCATATTATGGCCATGTGTCCTAAGGGACAATGAAGTGACGCTCATTTTTGTCCAGATCTATTATATAAAAATTAGATTAAAAAAATGCAATTTACAAAAACCATTACTTGAATAAACCGATGAGCATATTTTCTATTTCTGAGTTTAAAGTCATACTGATATTGTTTCTTGGGCTTAAAAATAAAAAAATGTCATGTGGGGTCTAGAGACAGTACAAAAAATCAGTCTCATTAAAAGCCAAAATTCTTTAAAAAAGAAATGTTGGCATGACTAGTGCAGAATAATCTTCTATCGTTAATTTAAAAAAAGAGAGAAACAATTGTTTTCTAAAATTTAATTCATATGTAAAAATGCTTTTGTCCACCAAATCAAAGTAATTCGGTGAAACCAACATGGTAGCCATTTTGTAGTTTATGTTGACCATAAAAACCATGAAATAGAACAGACACCTTTAGACCCTCAAGACTGAGTGTGAAGTTTAAAAAACATCTGATATCCATTTTGAAATTTTTTATAAAAAGGCACATTGTGTTCAAGTCAAGTGTAGTAGAACCCTGAGAAAATTTGACTCTTGACTCCCAAATAAAAAAAATACAAAATAATAATATATATATATATATATATATATATATATATATATGCTACATTTAGAAGGGAACTGTTAAGTGCCCTCTTTCTCACACCATTTTTTTTCTCAAGATGGCGCCGAGTATGGCTGCTCCGTCAAAACACTGCAGTTTATTGTTTGTTTTGTTTACAGTTCTGTGTTTTTTTGTCTTGGATGTTGTCTGCCTCATTGTGTACGACAGACAAACGCTTTTGGACATTGGTTCGGCAATCACATACCGAAAACCGGACTTCACATTCCTCAATGCCGACCCGCGGTTTACAAACACGCCAGCGGAGCCCTTTGTTTGGGCTGCCCGGCCGCGGAAACGCAGAAGGAAAAGAGGAAATAGAGCCGGCGTTCTCATCAGATTAAGACGTCGCGCAAATCGCCCCCCGCTACCCAGTATACTACTGGCAAATGTTCAGTCTCTGGACAACAAGCTCTGCGAGCTGAGAGCGCGGATCTCCTTCCAACGAGAGACGAGAGAATGCTGCGTTATCTGTCTTACGGAAACCTGGATGTCCGCGGAGATTCCAGACTCCGCCATCGAACCCACGGGTTTCTCCGTGCACCGAGCGGACAGAGCGAAAGACCTCTCAGGTAAAAGCAGAGGTGGAGGTGTATGTTTTATGATCAACAAATCATGGTGTGATCAGAGGAATGTACATTTTATCAGGTCTTTCTGCTCTCCTGATCTGGAATATCTCATGCTTCTGTGTCGAACATTCTGGCTACCGAGGGAATTCACAGCGGTCATTATCACTGCTGTGTACATCCCCCCCACAAGCCGACACAGACAGGGCACTTAGGGAACTGTATGGCAGTATAAGTGAGCAGGAAACCGCGCACCCTGAGGCTGCGTTCATTGTTGCCGGGGACTTCAACAAAGCCAACTTTAAAACAATAGCACCAAAATACCACCAACATATCAGCTTCAACACACGAGGGGACCGGGTTTTGGATCATTGCTATTCTCCTTTCCGGGATGGCTACAAATCCCTCCCCCGCCCACCATTTGGCAAATCCGACCACTCTTCCGTTCTGCTTCTGCCCGCTTACAGGCAGAAACTGAAACGAGAAGCACCCGCCCTCAGAATGATCCAGTGCTGGTCGGACCAATCAGACTCTGCACTACAGGATTGTTTTGATCACGCGGACTGGGAGATGTTCCGGTCTGCCTCCGATGACGACATCGAGGTTTACGCTGATAGCGTAACGTGTTTCATCAGGAAGTGCGTAGAGGACGTTGTTCCGACAAAAACTATACGGATCTACCCCAACCAGAAACCATGAGTTAACGGCGATGTTCGCGTGGCACTTACTGCGCGGACCACCGCTTTTAATTCCGGGAACACGGAGGAGCGTAAACAAGCCAGTTATGCCCTCCGTAACTCTGTCAGTGCAGCCAAACGCCAGTACAAAATTGAAGGTCAATTCAACACCACTGACTCCAGAAGTATGTGGCAGGGAATTAACACCATCACGGACTATAAACAGAATAAAAACTCCGCCATGAACACCGTTGCCTCTCTCCCGGACGAGCTTAATACTTTTTATGCTCGTAGTACTTTTGATACTACAGATGACGGTTCACTCTCCGTCTCTGTTGCGGATGTAACCCGATCCTTTCGACGGGTGAACATTCGCAAAGCCGCGGGTCCAGATGGCATTCCGGGCCGCGTCATCAGAGCATGCGCGATCCAACTGGCTGGTGTTTTTACGGACATTTTCAACCTGTCCCTCTCCCTGTCTGTAGTCCCCACATGCTTCAAAACATCAACCATTGTGCCTGTACCGAAGCAATCAAAAATCACTTGCTTAAATGACTGGCGTCCTGTTGCCCTCACCCCCATCATCAGCAAATGCTTTGAGAGGTTGATCAGAGATCACATCTGCTCTGTTCTGCCCACCTCTTTGGACCCATTGCAGTTTGCCTACCGTAACAACCGCTCCACTGATGATGCCATTGCATCTACAATACACACTGCTCTATCCCACCTGGAAAAAAGGAACACGTATGTGAGAATGCTGTTTGTAGACTACAGCTCAGCATTTAACACCATAATGCACTCCAAGCTTGATGTGAAACTCCGGGCTCTGGGCTTAAACAGCTCGCTGTGCAGCTGGATCCTGGATTTCCTGTCAGGCAGACGTCAGGTGGTTAGAATGGGCAGCAAGATCTCCTCATCACTGACCCTCAACACTGGAGCCCCGCAGGGCTGTGTTCTCAGCCCACTCCTGTATTCCCTTTACACACATGACTGTGTGGCGACACATAGCTCCAATGCCATCATTAAGTTTGCTGACGATACAACGGTGATAGGTCTGATCACTGACAATGATGAAACAGCCTACAGAGAGGAGGTGCACACTCTGACATGCTGGTGTCAGGAGCACAACCTCTCCCTCAACGTCAGTAAAACCAAGGAGCTTGTGGTGGACTTCAGGAAGAAAGACAGAGAACACAGCCCCATCACCATTAATGGAGCACCGGTGGAGAGAGTCAGCAGCTTCAAGTTCCTCGGTGTCCACATTACTGAGGAACTCACATGGTCCGTCCACACTGAGGCCATTGTGAAGAAGGCTCACCAGCGCCTTTTCTTCCTGAGACGGCTGAGGAAGTTTGGAATGAACCAACACATCCTCACACGGTTCTACACCAGCACTGTAGAGAGCATCCTGACTGGCTGCATCACCGCCTGGTACGGCAATAGCACCGCCCACAACCGCAAAGACCTGCAAAGGGTGGTGCGAACGGCCAGAAACATCATCGGAGGTGAGCTTCCCTCCCTCCAGGATATATATAACAGACGGTGTGTGAAAAAAGCTTGGAGGATTATCAAAGACTCCAGCCACCCGAGTCATGGGCTGCTCTCACTGCTTCCATCAGGCAGGCGGTATCGCAGCATCAGGACCCGCACCACCCGACTACATGACAGCTTCTTCCCCCAAGCAATAAGACTTTTGAACACATGATCTCTCACGATCAACAATCAGCACTGCACTTTATTAATCTTCATTCTGTCAATATATTCTCGCTCCCAATTCAGTTAGTGTGTGTGTGTATATATATATATATATATATATATATATATATATATATATATATATATATATACCCTTATCTAGTGTATGTGTATTCTACATTGTGTGTATTGTGTACATTTGATATGTAAATTGTTGTGTAAGTATGTGTACATTTGTTATGTAAATTGTTGTGTATGTGTACATTTGTTATGTAAATTGTGTTGTGTAAATATGTTGTTATTGTAAAGTGGTTTATGTCTCGTCACTGTCATTACTGCAATGTTGCTCGGAACTGCACACAAGAATTTCACCTACTGTTGCACTCGTGTACACAGTAGTGTGACAATACAGTGATTTGATTTGATTAAGGGAATAAGGGAATTTAGGGTCTCAAAATATGTGAGCTATGAACTAAATTTCTACAATATTAGGTAATGCAATGTATTAATTATTATTAATAAATTATCTCATAAGTGCACAGTGGTGCAGTGGTTAGCACACTCGCCTCACAGCAAGAAGGTCGTGGGTTCAAACCCCGGTTGCCCCGGTCTTTCTATGTGAAGTTTGCATGTTCTCCCCGTGTCTGCGTGGGTTCTCTCCGGGTGCTCCGGCTTCCTCCCACCATCCAAAGACATGCAGGCTAGGTTAATTGATGTCTCCAAAAATTGTCCTAGGTGTGGATGTGAGTGTGAGTGGTTGTCTGTCTATGTGTGGCCCTGCGATGGACTGGCGACCTGTCCAGGGTGTACCCCGCCTTTTGCCCAATGTTAGCTAATAATAGGCTCCACAGGATAAGTGGTTGACGATGGATGGATGGATGGATGGAACGTCTTGATGTATCCGCTCACAATTTCTACTGTAAGGAATTAGCTTTAATAAGAAAATTATGATTAATTCTCTTATTGGAGTAATATTATTCTCATGGCTTATTGAAAATAACATATCATCATTTAGGTACAGCTTTGAAGCTAAATCTTTTAGAAACAGGGATGAGATTATTTATCAAAATATACCACAGTCAAATCATCTTTGAATAAAGACAAACTTTATTACTATTCTTAACATAAATCTAATCTAACACATATATACTTGAGACAGGTTGGTGAGAAGTAAATGATCAATTCTGTGAAAATGAACTTTATGGAGTCTGTTGACAATGCCTTAAACCTCTGGGGTCTGAGGGTGTTTTGGGCCCTGGAGAAGTTTTGACATGCCCTTTTGTTTATTTGTGATTTTTTTTTTCAGTTGCTTAAAAACACATTAATGGCAAAAGTCTGAGAACACTGTATTCAGCACAAACTGGGCTAAAATAATATGTGAGCAACAAAAAAAAAAAACAAATTTTTTAAGTCATTGAAATAAGGACATATAGCATATACTAAACATTTGTCCACAAGCCTTTTGAGAACTGGATCTTGTAGCCTAGAGTTTTTGCTACAAAATTATGTGAAAACCATCCTGAACACTCAAAAACAATATAGTAATTGAACTTTTGTAAGACACTTTTAGTGTTAGAAAGGTCATATACGAGGAGGCTTGAACTATCATGAATATTGATTGTAATTCAAACCTGAGGAGAAAAAAGACCCCTCCCCTGGGCCTATCAATGAGGAATATGACAGAAAGAGAATGAATGTGAGGAGACTTAATGATCAAAATCAAGTTTTCCTTCTGTCACTCACTCGACGTTGTGTCGAATGAAGTGACACAGGGGGTCTTCCTTGGATCCAAATCGTACCTCTGAACCTGAGAAAAGACCAATGTCAAGTTGGCAGAAAGAATTTGCATGCCCTGCCCCGGACATACGGGTATAAAGGGAAGCGGGCCAACGAATGCCAGTCAGAATTTTTCTTCGGAGCCAAATGGTTGTGCAGCAAGCAGCTGAAATCTCACTCCTGTTCCACTCACCTCTACCAGCGAGAAGCATTGCTGTTGGATCCGTACGGCACATTTCCAACTGGCGTCTCTCTCTCTTCACGCTGTGCAGTTCACACCCCTGGGCGCTTTGACAGCGCTTTCTTTCTGTATAAAAGAGAGTCTCCTCCTAAAGAGTATATTTCCTCTAAAAGAGTCTTGAGTTTTCCACTCATAAAAGAGCAAATCACAGCGGCGTTGAACGTCCTTTTCAAGATGCCTTTCCGCCCCTGTGTTGTTCCTGGATACGGTCGATTTCTCCCCAAGAACAATGGCCACATACGCTACCTCGTGTGCCTGGGTAGTGATCACACTGAGTTCATGGATGGTTCATGTTCTCACCGCGAGAATATGACCATGGCAAAGTTGCGGTCATGGCTCTCCTTCTTGAAGGTGAATGCCACTTCAGCCGCCCCCCACATTGCTCCTTTATCCCACGTGATTGAGGATGACACGGCGGGCGATGAAGACGATACGGGGATGATGACGGGCTCGGTTTTGCCGGGTAAATCCCCACGAACAACCCGCCCCCCGACAGGCTCGTGTGCTTCCGTCCGGGCTCGGGATGTGTGCAACTTGCCTCGTGGTCAGCTGGCATTCTCCCTCGAGCCCCCGGGCTTGGATGATGACATCACCGCTGCATCAGAGAGCGTCCAGGCGCCTGAAGCGGAAGACTCGACTGGGTTGCCGATTTCGGGCCAGCCCACCCAGTTGGAGGTGGACGTGCAGATGGCCGACATGCTTTCCCGGGCTGCCATGAGCATGGGCTTGGTCTGGAACCCCCTGTCCTCCCCACAGCCTTTGCGGCTTGACGACTGGTACCTCGGCACCCAGTGCCCCCCCCCCCCCCCCGGTACCATTCTTCCCGGAAGTGCATGACGAGCTGACGCGGTCGTGGAGGGCACCTTTCACTGCCCGAAACCGAGCCCCTCGCTCATCTGGTCCACGGGTACACGGAAGTCCTCCAGGTTGATAGGGCAGTTGTGATTCAGTAGACCTGAAGGACGCGTACTTCTACGTCTCCATTCTGCCACGACACCGACCCTTCTTATGGTACGTGTTCGATGGCCAGACCTTTGGCCTCTTGCCCCCCCTAAGGGAAGTGGGCATCCGCATACTCAACTACCTCGATGACTGGCTCATCCTGCCCCTCTCTCTCGAGAGAGAGTCACTATGCGCCCACAGGGACCAGGTGCTCAGGCACCTCAGATGTCTTTGGCTTCAGGTCAGCTGTGAAAATAGAAAGCTCAACCCTGTTCAGAGCATCTCTTTTCTCGGCATGGAGTTAGACTCAGTCTCAATGACAGCACGGCTCACCAACGAGCGTGCTCAGTCAGTGCTCAGGTGCCTCGCTCGCTTCGAACAATTCCAGAGGCTCCTGGGGCATATGGCATTCTCAGCTGCGGTCGTGCCGCTCGGGTTGATGTATATCAAGACCGCTACAGCACTGGCTACAGACTTGAGTCCCGGGATGGGCATGGCACCACGGCACACACCGCGTGACAATCACCCCTTCCTGCATTCAGACTTTCAACCCTTTCTGTGGACCGGAGTCCCCCTGCAGCAGGTGTCCAGTCATGTCCGCCTCTCGACAGGGTTGGGGCGCCATTTGCAACGGGCGTGCTGCCGCTGGCCTCTGGAAAGGACCCCGGCAGCGTTGTTACATCAATTGCCTAGACGCCCCCTTGGGCCTCTTCCTCAGCCTCTAAATCCACCTCCTGCTGGGTGCGCAGAGCAGGGTAAGGGCTTCGAGTCTCTCTCAGCTCCCTAGCTTTGGGACATCCTTCTGCTCCCAACATGCTAACTCCTGCTCCCCCCAGGGAAAAACCACCTTCCCCGACTTAAGATAGGCCCCAGCCACTTTACGTCCTATGTGAGAGACATAGTGAGAGAGAAGGCAGTGGCTGCTGGGCTTGCTCCCATGCTAGGCATGTAACACCTCCACCCCTCCCTCGGGGAACAAGGTTACGACAGTAACCATGACGTTTTATGTTAAAAGAAGTAATCTGACTATACATTTTCTTTACATAAAGATTTTAATTTTAGACCTACACTACCATTTAAAAGAAGTCTCTTCTGCTCAACAAGGCTGCATTTGTTTGATCCAAAATATAGTAAAAACAGTGATATTGTGAACTATTTTTACAATTTAAAAGAACAGTTTTCTTTTTTTAATATATTGTAAAATGCAATTTGTGATCAAAGCTGAATTTTCAGCATCATTACTGCAGTCTTCAGTGTCACATGATACTTCAGAAATCATTATAATATGCTGATTTTATAATATGTGCATATTTAAAGTGCATTTTACTCATTTAACCTGAACACATATTTGCAAGCACACATGATAATGAGGCAGCATAATCACTAGTTAAAATATAATCTAAACATTCATATTATTTTTATATCATATTATATGTCATATTTATATCATACAGCATTCAGTTTAAATACCTGCTTTAGCTGAAACAGCATTTAAATTAAGTAAATAAGTTTAAAGCACTTAAACTTGCTTATTAGGACATATTTCAATACTCTTGAATCCTGGCTGGCAAGTCTGGAAACAGTCCCACTAGTAAAATATGTACATGTTTATGTAAAATAGCATGTCAACTAATTAAAACTAAATGACTTACTCGTCCGAAATTGTATCTTCGGCTGGATCAAGTCTCTCTTCAAAATACAAACGTTCATCGTTATCGCGCTGTCTTTTGAACGTGCAGGAAAGTGAATGAACTTTGTTTTTAAGTCACAGTTGGGGGTGTTTACCATGATCGCCTCAGCATATTACCATATGAAAAACGCTCTCTGCCCGTGGGTGTGATCACATTAGGGATAATTAGCTGAGCCAGGAGAAATTGTACATCGCTTTGTTTCATACCAATTACATTGCAGGAGAATATTTGTTTTACATTTGAATTATATATAAAAGTAGAAATTTTAAGCTTTCTTTAGACATATATTTCATGTTTGTGTGATAAGTATTCGTGGAGTTTCAGTTGGCGTGTTTCAGAAATATGCTCACGAACCCAGAGACTGCTGGAAGCTCACCCTTTTTATTTTCTTTATTTTACAAAAGCACAAGGTTTTGTTGTTATTGTGAGTGTACACGAATAAAAGTAGACCTTATTTGAGTCTACATTGATTTGCTATCGGATAACCAAAGTATTTAACTAATACACCAGCACTTTGAACACAATAATGGAGATGTTACCCTATGTCACATGGTCAACTGTGCTGTCTTTTCCGACAGTTGATTTTATGGTCCTTTGTTTTGGATTCTTACAAATCTCCCGCTCAAAAATAATGCATATTTTATCATTAACTTTTATATCTTGAGAATGGCAGAAGACATGATATTCATTGTCATCAGCTTGCTCTATGTAACCAAGCGAGCATTTGCATACCAAATATGACATTCTTTCATGGATATTATATGTGTAGGTAGCAAAACATGAAAATCCCTAGTTAAAAATCATACTGGTTAATTAATTGGTTGTACAACATGGATAAAACATTACACACATTTTTTAAAGAGGTATATAAGGCTATAATCATTAATTTGTCAGTTATACAAGTTACCACAGTTCAAAGCAATTTTCAGATTTATAAATTGTATAAATCGTGGATTTGAATGCATTCTGTACATTTTAGGTTAAATTGGTAAAGTACTGTGACTGTGTAAAATGTTCCTGGATTAAGATGAAATATGTTAGTATTAGAGTCGTGCAAATCTGAGGGTCTTTTGGAAACCTTTCAAGGAAAAGTCTGCTTTAACACTGTGTGGAAGTTAAGAAGGTCATGCTGAGGGGCCTTTCTGACCAATGAACCTTTTTTCTTAAATTAGGTTGTTTAGAGTGTCTGTAGAGACCCCCCCCCCCCCCCCCCCCCCCCCCACACACACACCATTTATATCATCTCCCTTGAATAAAAGGAAATCAACCATTGACTCTATACTGTATTGCACTATACAATACTGTACCATTGCTTCGAAAAAGGTAATGTAACTAAGTCTTTAAATGCTTTTCTACGATGGTATGATGCATCTAGTTGGAAAAACTGAAGAAGCTAAAATTTAACAAGCTATTTTTGGCATGTAGCTTGTAGTGTAACTAGCTTCTTTCTCTTAAGTGTAGCTGTAATGTTTAATGTGTGTGTTCATTTATTTCATGTCTTTTGTTTTGAAAAGTCTAGTTCCTGTTCATGTCAAACTAGTTCCTAGTTTCTTGTCATGTGATTTCACGTTTCCCTCCATGTTCTTGTATCTTGTTTTCATTGGTTTATTGTTTCATTATGTTGTTATCAGTTCTAGTTTGTTATCTTGTTTATAGTTCTGTCTGTTCATTGGTTAACTAGTTATTGTTTTGCCCAATGTCTGTGTATTTAAGCCCTCATGTTTGCCATTGTCTCTTGTCAAATATTGTATGTGAATGTAACTTTGTTGCTTTGTTCAATCCAAGTCTAGTTTCCGTGAAGTCTAGTTTTATGTCAAGTCAAGTTTTATGTCAAGTCAAGTCTTTTGTTCACGATTAGATTTATGGTTTTCGGATTTCATGTTTTGTTTAAATAAACTGCACTTGTGTTCATCTTCATGTCTTCATCATCGTCTTCATCAATTGCCATTGCCAGTGCCAGCATAACATTACAGAATACTTGACCACCATAATGATCTCAGCAGTACAGCACCTACGTCAGTGGAATCGTCCCATGGAGAATTATTTGGAGGACTTCTGCGATCTGGCCTGCCAGGTGGATTTTAATAAGGTGCCTCTCATGGACTGTTTCCATTTTGGACTAAAAGAGCCAATCTCCACCTTGATGCTCGGTGGTCGCAGTTCCCTCAGCCTGGCTCAGTATATTGACCTTGCCTTGCGGATTACTGGTTCTATGTTCACTGTGGGGTGGCGGACGACGAGCCAGCGTCCCACATCATGATCGACGATCCAGCGTCCCACGTCATGGTTGATGAGCCAACACCTACACCTGCCACGGGCAACAAGCCAATGGCCATGCCTGCCATGGCCAATGAGCCAGCGGCCACGGCCAACGTGCCAAAGGCCACGCCTGCCATGGGCAATGCGCCAATGCACTCGCCTGCCACGGCCAACGAGCCAATGCCCATGCCTGTCACAGCCAACAAGCTGGAAGACTCAACCGTCTCAGGGCCAGCGTTTCCAGCCTTGTCCGTCCCAGAGTCAGCGTTGCCAGCCTCGTCCGTCCCAGAGCCAGCGTTGCCGGCCAGGTTGAACTGCGTTTCACATCCCTGATCTCTGCCTGCATCACCTCGGTCTATTGATGGACTACGATCTTGAAATGGAATGCATAGAATAACAATTGCTAACAAAAGCCTTCATCAGCCAATTAACAAGAACAATTGCATCTATCTGAACTTCTGCAGTTAATCCAGGATGGACTTCAAAGACATTGGTCATTAATCTTACAGCACAAGCAAAATCAATGTTTAAACACTGATCCTTAACACTTAGCTTAATAAATTTAAACCATGACTTTAACTATACATAAGTAATATTTACATTATATTCATGATGTTAGCCAGAGGGGAACTGGCCCCCACAGTGAGTCTGGTTTCTCCCAAGGTTATTTTTCCCCATTAATCAACATCTTATGGAGTTTTGTGTTCTTTGCCACAGTCACCTTCAGCTTGCTCACTGGGGTTATTAATACAATTATTATTTAATTACTTATTTTTTTAACTTGTTTTATCTAATTACACAATGATGATTCATCGACATTATAGACATTACAGTTTTATCGTCTGTTAATGCCTGATCTTCTGTAAAGCTGCTTTGAAACGATGTGTGTTGTGAAAGGCGCTATACAAATAAAATTGACTTGACAAATTGACTTGCCAGCCTCATCCGTCCCAGAGCCTGCGCTGCCAACTTCTGCCACCCGGAGGAGGAGAAAGACTTTTGTTTCCAAGTCTCTGCCCATGTACATGACCACAGAGGTCATTTCCAAGTCTCTGCCCTTGTACACTACCTCAGACATCGTTTCCAAGTCTCTGAACATGTACATGACCACAGATGTCATTTCCAAGTCTCTGCCCAAGTACACGACCACAGAGGTCATTTCCAAGTCTCTGCCCATGTACACTCGAGCCGTTAATGGCTCCACTCCCCATGGGCTCAGCCCTGATCCCATGCTCTGTGCCCTGTCACGGCAGACCACACCCCACGCCTCAAACCCCCCCCCCAGCTACCTACAGAACTTTGGAATTTATGTCATGTTTAGTGTGTGTGTACATGTTTTGGGGCATCAGGAGCTGCCCCTAGTGTGTGTTCATGTATATCATGTCTTTTGTTTTGAAAAGTCTAGTTCCTATTTCATGTCATGTGGGTTCCCTTGTCATGAGATTTCATGTTTCCCTCCATGTTCATGTGTCTTGTTTTCATTGGTTTATTGTTTCATTATGTTGTTATCAGTTCTAGTTTGTCATTGGTTTTAATTTATTAGTCTTGTTTTCTTGTTTATAGTTATATCTGTTCATTGGTTAACTTGTTATTGTTTTACCCAATGTCTGTGTGTTTAAGCCCTCATGTTTGCCATTGTCTCTTGTCAAGTATTGTATGTGAATGTAACTTTGTTGCTTTGTTCAAGCTAAGTCTAGTCTTATGTCAAGTCTAGTTTTTTGTCAAGTTAAGTCTTTTGTTCACAATTCAGATTTCACGTTTTCAAATAAACTGCATTTGGGT
Source organism: Moxostoma hubbsi (assembly GCA_032164185.1). Taxonomy (NCBI): domain Eukaryota; kingdom Metazoa; phylum Chordata; class Actinopteri; order Cypriniformes; family Catostomidae; genus Moxostoma; species Moxostoma hubbsi. The sequence continues at coordinate 282,154 of JAVLUX010000110.1, read as the reverse complement.
TCCCTGTCTGTCGCTCACTTCGAAGAAGCGACACTAGGGGTCTCTCTTGAGCACCGAATATGCCTCTGGTCTTTGAAAAAAGGCTCTCTGATCTACGGCGCACTGCAGCTGCTTTCTCCTTCCTTGCACGACAGTGCAAATTGCCCCTGGGCGCTTCGACAGTGCAAGAGCATATTAAAAGAGTGATATTTCTGTTAAAAGAGCAATATATAGCGGCGTTGAACGTCCTTTACATGACGCGTCTTTATGAAGATGCCATTTCTACCCCTGTGTAGTTTCTGGATGCGGTGATTTCTCTCCACCTCTCACGGTCATAAAAGCTGCCTCGCGTGCCTGGGCTGTGATCACACGCAGGCAGCGTTTTATGAATGGTTCATGTTCTCAGTGCGAGAACATGGCCGTTCCAGCATTGCGGTCATGGCTTTCGTTTGTCATCATAGAAAGCCACTTCAGCCACCCCCCGCACCTCGCCTCCTTCCTACAGGATTTGGGCGATGAAGGTGATTTGGGGATAATGATGGGTTCTGTTCGCTGGGTAAACCCCCTCGGACCACCCGCCTCCCCGGCACGCTTGCATGCTTCAGAATTGGATGACATCACCACTGCATTGGAGAGTGTTACAGCGGTGTCTGATGCTGATGACTCGCCTGGGCTGCCACCTTCGGGTCTGCTCGCCCAGCCTGAGCCTGACGCGGACCACCTGCCTTCAGCCCCATGACTGTTCCCTGGCCGGCCGGTTCCAACGAGTCTAGAGGATGCCTACGTTGGACCTTGCTCCGCCCCCTGCCAGGTGTGCGGAGCAAGGTAAGTGCTTTGAGTCTTTTCTCAGCACCAGAGCCTCGGGATGCGTCTTTGCCTCCCGACGCCACTTTACCTGATCCACCCCACTGCGAAGTCCCACCAGATATGTCAAAAATAATTGTCCCCTTGGTGCCTCTAGCACGGAGTTTGGATGCATGGCTCTCACTTCCCAACCCGTCTCGCTGGCTGGGCCGGACCATCCGACTCTGTTATGCAATTCAGTTTGCCAGGCCTCCGCCCCCCTTCACGGGCATCCGCTTCTCCGCAGTACACAGCGAACATGCCAAGTCCCTGCATGCGGAAATCGCTAATCTCTTACTCAAAGACACGATAGAGCCTGTCCCTCCAACCGAGATGAAGAAGGGTCTCTACAGCCCTTACTTCATCGTACCCAAGAAAGGAGGCGGATTATGACCAATCTTGGACTTGCGAGTTTTCAACCAAGCGTTGCACAAACTCCCATTCAAAATGCTCATGCAGAAACACACTTTAACCTGTGTTCGACATCTAGATTGGTTCGCAGCGGTAGACCTGAAGGACGCGTACTTCCACGTCTCAATTTTGCCTTGACACCGACCCTTCTTACGGTTCGCCTTTGACGGCCAGGCGTATCAGTACAAAGTCCTCCCCTTCGGCATGTCTCTGTCCCCACGTGTCTTCACGAAAGTCGCAGAGGCAGCCCTTGCCCCGCTCCGAGAAGCGGAATTCTGACCCACTCACAAGAGTTACTATGCGCTCACAGAGACCAGGTGCTCAGGCACCTCAGCCGTTTAGGGCTTCAGGTCAACTGAGAAAAGAGCAAGCTCACCCCGGTCCAGAGCATCTCTTTTCTCTGCATGGAGTTAGACTCAATGTAAGCACGTCTCACCAACGAGCGTGCGCAGTCAGTGTTGAGGTGCCTCGCCGCTTTCAGGCCGGGCACAACGGCCCCCTTAAAACTTTTCCAGAGGCTCCTGGGGCATATGGCATCCTCCGTGGCGGTCGCGCCGCTGGGGTTGATGCATATGAGACCGCTTCAGCACTGGCTTCAGACTTGAGTCACGAGACAAGCATGGCGCCACGGCATGCACACATGTGACGATCACCCCCGCCTGCCACCAAACACTCAAACCCTGGACAGACCTCTGTTTTCTACGGAGAGGAGTACCCATACAGCAGGTGTCCCGATGCGTCTTAGTTAAGACCGACACCTCCAGATTGGGTTGGGGCGCCGTGTGCAACGGGCACGTAGTAGCAGGCCGTTGGAAAGGGGCCCCACTGCGCCGGCACATCAACTGCCTGGAGTTGTTGACTGTTTTCTTTGCCCTGCAGAAGTTTCTCCCATTAGTTCGAGACAAACTGATCAGGTCAGACAGCACCACTGCGGTAGCGTACATAAATCGCCAAGGTGGAGTACGCTCCTGCCACATGTCACGACTCACCCGTTGTCTCCTCCTTTGGAGCCAGCAGTGACTCAAGTCACCGCACGCCACTCACATCCCCGGCAACCTCAATTTGATAGCGGACGCGCTGTCACGACAACGCTTGCCCGGCGGAGAGTGGAGGCTTCACCCCCAGTCGGTCCAGCTGATTTGGGAACAGTTTGACAAGGCACAGGTAGACCTGTTTGCCTCCCAAGAGACCTTACACTGCCCGCTCTGGTATGCCCGCTCAGAGGCTCCCCTCGGGGCAGATACACTGGCACACAGCTGGCCTGCGGGACTGCTCAAGTACGCATTTTCCCCAGTGAGCCTTCAGGGAGGACGAGGAACAAGTCACCCTTGTGGCTCCTTATTGGCCCACCCGGGCCTGGTCCTCGGATCTCTTACTCCTCACGACAGCCCCTCCCTGGCGAATTCCCCTGAGGAAAGACCTTCTTTCTCAGGGATGGGGCATGCTCTGGCATCCGCACCCAGACCTTTGGAACCTCCACGTCTGGCCCCTGGACAGGACACAGAAGATCTAGCTGGTCTACCACCTACGGTCATAGCCACGATCAACCAAGCCAGAGCCCCCACTACCAGGCAACTTTACGCCCTGAAATGGCGCTTGTTCGCGAATTGGTGTTCTTCCCATGCTGAAGACCCACAGAGGTGTGCAATTAGGTCAGTGCTCTTATTCCTACAGGAGAAGTTGGAGGGGAGGCTGTCCCCTTCCACCTTAAAGCTGTATGTTGCCACTATCGCAGCTCACCACGACCCAGTAGACTGCAAGTCTCTGGGTAAGCATGACCTAATTATCAGGTTCCTACGAGGCGCCCGGAGGTTAAATCCCTCCCGGCCAAGCCTGTTCCCCTCCTGGGATCTCTCGGTGGTCCTCGCCGGTCTTCAGAGATCCCCCCATCAACTGGACTCAGGACCCTCTCTCTAAAGACGGCCCTGCTGATCACACTCGCTTCCATCAAGAGGGTCGGGGACCTGCAAGTGTTCTCTGATAGCAACACTTGCCTGGAGATCGGTCCAGCAGACACATATGTGATCCTTAGACCACGACCGGGCTACTTGCCCAAGGTCCCTACCACTCCCGTCAGAGACCAGGTAGTGAACCTGCAAGCGCTTCCCCGGGAGGAGGCAGACCCAGCCCCTTCATAGCTGTGTCCAGTACATGCCTTGCGTGCCTATTTGGACCGCACTCAGAGCTTTAGGTGCTCTGAGCAGCTATTTGTCTGCTTTGGGGGACAGCGAAAAGGAAATGCTGTCTCCAAACATCTTACTGGCCTATCGCACCCAGGCCATGACCCCCCCCTCCCCCCCCGCGGGTCAGAGCGGAGAATTGCATCCTCGTGGGCACTGGCTAGGGCCACCTCCCTAGCAGACATTTGTAGAGCAGCGGGTTGGGCAACACCTAATACAATTTTACAATCTCAGGGTTGAGTCAGTATCGTCCCGTGTTTTCTCAGGTCTGAGCCGGTAGAACTGGGTAACACGCTTTCTCACGATCTGGCCGGGTGAATTGCTTGCACCTGGCACCCTTTCCCTCGGCCGAGGTAAAACTGTGTTCTTTCTCTCCCAGGAGATCCCACCCACCCAGGTCCCTGGTTGGTCCTCCCTAGCCCTGTGGGTCCGCAATTCAGCGGAGGAACTCGCCGACCCAATCCACTGCGGGTATCTCAAATCAACCCTGCACTGGGAAAAGTGCTCCACAGATCAGGCCTCCTACGTGGACTCCTCCTGTGTGTATTTCCGCGGTACGTCACCTTATGAGCTGACCCGCGTCTCCCTAAGGCAGTTTTCGATGCCCTCCGGTCGCTATGCTGTAGCAACTCCCCCCTCCTGGAGGTGGGATCTACCAGTGCGCCACGTACCACATGTTGCCTAAAAAACCCATGTGATGTATTCGCCACCTTTACCTCCCCTTTCGGGCAGGTGTTGCCTCCGCAGGGTCTTTTCCCCCTGAAAGACTAGGAAACTGGGTAAGACCCCCTTCCCTCGATGCGTGTAAGGGCCCCGACTGTTCTTGCTCTATGCCGAGAAGCATAGAGAGAAAAGAGGCCCAGCCAGGCTTGGCCCGTTCCCAGGTTGGCAAGCGTCGACTTGTTCCCCTCTAGGGTAACCAGAAGGATTCTGACGACTTTTTGGGGGCATTGAGGAAGGGTACGCGCCTGAAAAAGTTGGTCGCTTGTGCACGTGAAATACCTGCCCGCTCCTGTGTCAGCAATACACATACACGGCTCAGCGCATGGAGTGATTTGAAGTGGACCCCTAGTGTCGCTTCTTCATCTTCATGTCTTTGTCAATTACCATTGCCAGTGCGAACATAACATTACAGTAGCTTTCAGCTTAGGTTAATTAATTTTTCTGTAGAGTGCTGTAGTTTGCCCAACACAGGTGCCAAAAATTTTAACAATTTCCTCCAAAACTGTTCATAGGGCTGCTATAGGCTCATAGCAGAAGCAACGAAAGCATAATAGGGACTATAATCAACAGCCGAATTTGTTACTGCTACGGTGACCAGAAGTGAACTAATCAACCAACGTAGCCAGGAAACAAAAGTTACAAGAAGATAGAGGATTACTGGTATTCAATCACAGATTCAAGTGCATTTTTTAAAAAATGTGACACACACCATCAAAATATTTAAGAAGTTGCAATGAATCATTTTCAGAAAAAATTTTAACTTTGGTCAAAAACTTGATTTGACTGTTTTGGATTACCTATTGTTTTTGATAAAACAAAGTCCTAGCTTTCAAATTATGTCAGTGTTATCATGGAATTCAAACGGTAAATGCTGTTTTTATGCTCTTTAATAGATTGTGTGTCAAATTGCTGTACTGTTGCTGGTGTCAGTTCAGATGGAAGCGCTCCATATAGCATTTCCTCTGATCAGCTCTCCACTTTACTACAAATTACAGCAAGAAAAAACACATAAATTAATATTAGATGAAAAGTTAAAAGATGCAATGCAGTTGGCTAAAATTATATAAAATCAATGCAAAATCCACATTAATGTAATATAGATTTTGAATAAATTAATATGCATATGCACACTGAACTTATTTTGGAGTCTGGAGCTCAGCAACACTCCATCAAAATTTTCCTCTTTCAGTGTAGCATAGACATCTCTCATGCACTGGAACTCATCTAGCTGCACCTGGTCAGTGAGAACAAACTCTAATCTTCTCCTTGCATGCCCCAGAAAAGAAGCATATTCTTTGAACACTTCTATGTCATTGTATTGTTTGCATTGTGTGCGTTCTTTCAGTAAAAGAAACTAAGAGCATTTTGTTTGCAACATCTTCTTATAGACAGTGTTTTTGCTAATATTTCCACAATATATTCATCTGTCTGACAGGCATGAGCGCTGTATTTTAACAATGGTCACTGAGACTGAATGCGTTCACTGTGATCACATGAAACTCATGAAGCTTGGCTCTAGCAGATGATTGGCTACAAGATGGTGCTGAGTATGGCTGCTGCGTTGCGGGCTCTGTCAAAACACTGCAGTTTATTGTTTGTTTTGTTTACAGTTTTGTGCTTTTTTGTCTTGGATGTTGTCTGCCTTATTGTGTACGACAGACAAACGCTTTTGGACATTGGTTCGGCAATCACACACTGAAAACCGGACTTCAAATTCCTCAATGCCAACCCGTGGTTTACAAACACGCCAGCAGAGCCCTTTGTCTGGGCTGCCCGGCCACAGAAACACAGAAGGAAAAGGGGAAAAAGAGCCGCCGTTCTCGTCAGACTAAGACGTTGCACAAATCGGTCCCTGCTACCCAGTATTCTACTTGCAAATGTTCAGTCTCTGGACAACAAGCTCTGCGAGCTGAGAGCGCGGATCTCTTTCCAACGAGAGATTGCTGTGTTATCTGTCTTACGGAAACCTGGATGTCTGCGGAGATTCCAGACTCGGCCATCGAACCCACGGGGTTCTCCATGCATCGAGTGGACAGAGAAAGACCTCTCCGGTAAAAGCAGATGTTGTGGTGTATGTTTTATGATCAACAAATCATGGTGTGATCAGAGGAACGTACATTTTATCAAGACTTTCTGCTCTCCTGATCTGGAATATCTCATGCTTCTGTGTCGACAAATCTGGCTACCGGGGGAATTCACAGCGGTCATTATCACAGCTGTGTACATCCCCCCACAAGCCAACACAGACAGGGCACTCAGGGAACTGTATTGGAGCATAAGTGAGCAGGAAACTGCGCACCCTGAGGCCACGTTCATTGTTGCTGGGGACTTCAACAAAGCCAATTTTAAAACAATAGCACCAAAATACCACCAACACATCAGCTTCAACACACGAGGGGACCGGGTTTTGGATCATTGCTATTCTCCTTTCCGTTGTGGTTACAAATCCCTCCCCCACCCACCATTTGGCTTTCACTTGCTTAAATGACTGGCGTCCTGTTGCTCTGACCCCCATCATCAGCAAATGCTTTGAGAGGCTAATCAGACATTACATCTGCTCTGTTCTGCCCACCCCTTTGGACCCATTACAGTTTGCCTACCGCAACAACCGCTCCATTGCATCTACAATACACACTGCTCTCTCCCACCTGGAAAAAAGGAACACATATGTGAGAATGCTGTTTGTAGACTACAGCTCAGCATTCAACACCATAGTGCCCTCCAGGCTTGATGAGAAACTCTGGGCTTAAACAGCTCACTGTGCAGCTGGATCCTGGATTTCCTGTCAGGCAGACGTCAGGTGGTTAGAATGGGCAGCAAGATCTCCTCATCACTGACCCTCAACACTGGAGCCCCGCAGGGCTGTGTTCTCAGCCCACTCCTGTATTCCCTGTACACACATGACTGTGTGGCAACACATAGCTCCAATGCCATCATTAATTTTGCTGACAATACGACGGTGGTAGGTCTGATCACTGACAATGATGAAACAGCCTACAGAGAGGAGGTGCACACTCTGACACGCTGGTGTCAGGAGCACAACCTCTCCCTCAACGTCAGTAAAACCAAGGAGCTTGTGGTGGACTTCAGGAAGAAAGACAGAGAACTCAGCCCCATCACCATTAATGGAGCACCGGTGGAGAGAGTCAGCAGCTTCAAGTTCCTTGGTGTCCACTTTACTGAGGAACTCACATGGTCCGTCCACACTGAAGCCGTAGTGAAGAAGGCTCACCAGCGCCTCTTCTTCCTGAGACGGTTGAGGAAGTTCGGAATGAACCACCACATCCTCACACGGTTCTACACCAGTACTGTAGAGAGCATCCTGACTGGCTGCATCACCACCTGGTACGGCAATAGCACCGCCCACAACCGTAAAGAACTGCAAAGGGTGGTGCGAACTGCCAGAAACATCATCGGAGGTGAGCTTTCCTCCCTCCAGAACATATATAACAGGCGGTGTGTGAAAAAAGCTCGGAGGATCATCAGAGACTCCAGCCACCCGAGTCATGGGCTGCTCTCACTGCTTCCATCAGGCAGGCGGTATCGCAGCATCAGGACCCACACCAGCCGACTACATGACAGCTTCTTCCCTCAAGCAATAAGACTTTTTAACACATGATCTCTCACGATCAACAATCAGCACTGCACTTTATTAATCTTCATCTTATTACCTCACACTGGACTGTCAAATATATTCTCCCCAATTCAACTAGTGTATATATGTTTTTATATACCCTTATCTAGTGTATGTCTATTCTATATTGTGTTTATTGTTTACTGTACATTGTATATTAGTACTATGTTGTGTAATTATGTGTACATTTGATATGTAAATTGTGTTGTGTAAATATGTTGTTTATTGTAAATTGGTATATGTCTCGTCACTGTCATGACTGCTATGTTGCTCGGAACTGCATACAAGACCTACTGTTGCACTCATGTACACAGTAGTGTGACAAAGTGATTTGATTTGATTTGATTGATTTGATAGCAACTTGCTTTTGTTCTGAAGGCCGAAGCCGCTCTCCTCTCCTTCTGCTTGCACTTGTATAGAGCACACCATACTCCGGCCACCAAGTACTCTGCCTAGAATACCGGCAGGTCTATAAGCATCCTGGTGTCAGTGGACATCCCTGTCTAAAGTTTTGAGGAATTTTTTTCGTTGCTTTCCCCTCCGTTGTCCCAGCTGTAACACAGGATGATTTAGCCTTGTTTTTACTGTTGTTGATGTAGTTTCCATGTTGTTGCAAGCTGGGAATGAGTTGGTGGCATGGCACGGGTCACTTTGATTCCTTTTTTACTGTTGTTGGTGACGTGCCAGAAAACTGCCATGTCACAATACAAACTTAAGACCCTGTTGCGAGTCATGTATGCTGGATAGACCCTCTGAAGTGGTTTCTCCCGCATTCCCAGGTCAGTGCTCACGCTTTCCTCGCCATTGTACCCAAAATGGGTAATTGTATAATAACTACTCAAAAGTCAGGATTTCAATAAAATTATAGTGTTTACTGAATTCTCCAGTCCTTCCATTCTCCACAATTCCAATGGCAACAATCAGAAAGACGGGTTACAAATGAATTCAAACAAAAGGATTTATTGGCATATGCAAAATGTAATTGTAACAGGTTTTTCTGCGATTCTGATTGGTTACAATATGAAAACATATTCTAGATCCGCCTTCAAGCAAACAATATTTAGGTAGTCATAACATTAATAAAATTCTCATCATGGGTCTAGTAGACTTGCATGCAGGTGTCAGAGGTTTGCTAATATTTGTGAATACTTCACTTTTTGAAGTCCCAATTATTTCACTATGCTAGTCACATGTTAAAAATTGACTGTAAACACGTCTACAACTAGATAATTTAGACAGGTTAGCTTGCATATTATCTTTGCTGCAGCCTTTCCATGCCCTTGGTTAGAATGCAGGTCTCACCATCTGTGAAAACATAGGGAGAAGAACAAAAGTCCAATACAAAAACGACTAAGGAATATTTCAACTACACAAAACTTGTCAAATAAACTAAATGAGTAGTGATTAGAAAATGTTCTGTATATATCAATGGTTGCCTGTACGAGCAATACAAGAAAATAACTACAATATTAAAGTAATTAAAACAAAAATAGTATCAGAGCAAAAATCATAGAATCTTTCTACTTATTAAGATACGCAATAGAGAGTGAAATAGTAAATAATAATAAAAATGCTAGAAAGAGTCGAACTTGTTAACAATAATGTATATGTTTTTCTATGAAAGTAATTGTCGAGGCGAGGGCGTGGTGGAAGATGAACTGTGACTAATTACCATCTCTACATTCACAGTGAGAGTCAGGGGATATAAAAATACAGAGTCTCTCTCTGACACCTGAGGGAGTGTCTTGTGTTGAGTGACGCTGAAAAGCTGTCTTATGATTTGAGTGAAGCTGTACAGCGATTGCTGTTTATCTGTGAATAAAACATGGAACTGTGGAAACCGTTTCCGCTTCCTCCTTTATCTGCCTAACCTGAACCTTTGTTACAGTAATCTAGTCACTGAACATTATAACCTAGGCATGGCCTTCTTTTTATCAATAAGGCACAAAGGACACACACACAGATGTGTCTCACACTATTATAAAAAGGCATATAGTATATGTAAAATTATTAAAAGGGTGGGGATCTAAAATCAAACCCTTCAGTATGTTGGAAAAGAACACTAGTGTGTTTGCTGTTGGCAGTGTTCCATGCCCCAGCATGACTGACAGACCTCATAGTGGCTGTACCTGCCACAAACACGTTGATAAAAGTGAGCAAAAATCCAGCTTAACTGACTTGGTTGCACTGAGCGACCGTCCGCTAAGGGGTCCTTTGACCCTCAGCGTGCATACGTGGTGCGGTCTCCAAGGGATCTCCAGCAGTTTCTACAACTGCAGATTTTCTGGTTGCCACGTTGAGCTATGGCCCATACCTGACTTGAGGTACTTGAAATGGACCATTCAAGGTGATTACTCAAAGACACATTTTGTCCCATGTTCATTTGCTGGGCTGGTTTGTGTCAAGAAATATGCAAGTTGCATATGTGCAGACAACCTCTTGCAACAGGTCGTTCTTGAGATTTGCATTAAAGAGGACTGCATTTCATTTCAATGTTCTACCCTTCGGGTTGTCCCTGTTTGTGCACATTTCCAACACACAACGTTTCAAAGCAGCTTTACAGAAAATAATGCTCTAACATAAAATAAAGCTGTAATATCTGTAATGTCTTAAAAGTCCTAATTGTGTGGTTTAATTAAATAACGTAATTGTAGATAATCCCCTTATAAATTATTTATCTTTAGTTCTCCAGTGAGCAAGCTAAAGGAAACTATGGCAAGAAACACAAAACTCCATAAGATATTGGTTAATGGAGAAATATAACCTTGGGAGAAACCAGGCTCACCGGGGGATCCAGTTCCCCTCTGGCACAACAGCATGAAGATAATGCCAATATTAGTTATATATGTGTAATACAAGTCATGCTTTTAATTAGTAAACTGGGTAGATGTTGGTGGCCAATATTTAAACTTAAGGAATTTGTATGAACTGTAAGATTAATGACCAAGTATCTTTGAAGTCCAGTCTGAAGTAATAATAATAACAAATTAATTGGATTAATAAAGCACATTTATTCTAGAAACTCAAAGCACTTTACATATTATTGGGGGAATTTAGTCAACAACCACCAGTTTGCAGCCTCCACCTGGATGATGCAACTTCAGAATGCCCACAACACACCAGCTGTAGGTGTAGAGGAGAGTACAGTGATGTAACCAATTCATATATATTGGGGATTGGGGAAGACATGGTGGATAGATGCCAATGGGCAGATTTGGCCAAGACTATAATAAGGTTATACCCCTACTTTTTAACAAGAAGTGCCCTTTGATTTTTAATTACCAAAAGATGGTGTCCACGTCACTATACTGGGGCATAAGGTCCACACAGACCACAGGGAGAGCACCCCCTGCTGGTCTCAACAATTCCTCTTCCAGCAGCAACCCTGGTTTTCCCCAGGAGGTCTCCATCCAGGTACTAGCCAGGCTCAACCCTGCTTACAAGCAAGAGTTGCATGGTGACATGCAGCTGGCTATTATAAATGGCAAAAGTGCATATAGATGCATTGTCTTTTGTTATGTGGCTGATGAAGGCTTTAGTTTACATTATTTTATTGTCTATGTATTCCATTTAAAAAGAGTTTACATTTACATTTATGCATTTGCCAGATGCTTTTATCCAAAGTGACTTACAGTGCACTTATTACTTAAAATAATAACTCACTTATAATAAAATAATATTAGAATAGATGCCACTCTCTTTAAAGCAGAGTTTTAGAATATGATAAGTGTTTCCGGTTCAGGCTGACCTTACTAATGCAGCATAACTAAGGATTGAGGGTTAAATTAGGTGTATGCCTGGCTGAAGACATAAGACTTAAGTCTAAAGTTAAACTGAAAGAGTGCGATGCTTGAACAATGCTAGGAAGACTATGCCATAGTTTAGAAGCCAAAAAGGAAAATTATCTACCTCCTTTTGTTGATTTTGATATTATAGGTATTACTAACAGACCAGGTTTTCATGACCGTAATTAACGTGATGATTATAGCATGATAGAAGTTTGCATAAGTATTGTTGAGCTATAACATTCAAAGCCTTGTAAGTAATTACAAATATTTTAAAGTCAATATGAAAATTAACAGGCAGACTGTCATGTTTATTCTGTTGGTTCATGTTGGTTCATGTTTTCATATCTTTTATTTTGAAAATCTAGTTCTTGTTTTATGTCATGTGATTCCTTTTTCCCTCATGTGATCTTGTCATGCGATCAACACAAATAGTACACACCCCCGACTGTGGCGCAAAAGTTCATTCACTTTTCTGCGCATTTGAAAGTGAAAAAACTCCTGGATAGTGACGAAGAGTTAACATTTTCCTCCGAAGAAGAGCGGGACTCCAATGAACATTTGTATTTTGAAGAGAGACTTGATCCAGCCGAGGATACAATTTCGGACGAGTAAGTCATTTGGTTTTCATTAGTTGACATGCTATTTTATATAAACATGTACATATTTTTCTAGTGGGACTGTTTCCAGACTTGCCAGCCAGGATTCAGAGTATTGAAATTTGAAATATATCCTAATAAGCAAGTTTTAGTTATGTTTAAATGCTGTTTCGGCTAAAGCAGGTATTTAAATTGTATGCTGTATGACAGTGGTGACCAACCCTGCTCCTGGAGAGCTACCTTCCTGCAGAGTTTAGCTCCAACACACCTGCCAGTCATTTTCAAGTAATCCTAAAGACCTTGATAAGCTGGTTCAAGTGTGTTTGATTAGGGTTGGATCTAAACTGTGCAGGAAGGTAGCTCTCAAGGAGCAGGGTTGGTCACCCCTGCTGTATGATATAAATATGATATGTAATATGACATAAAAATAATATGAATGTTTAGATTATATTTTAACTAGTGTTTATGCTACCTCATTATCATCAACAAAGCTTGTGCTTCCAAATATGTATTCAGGTTAAATGAGTAAAATGCACTTTAAATATGCCCGTATTAGAAAATCACAATATTATAATGATTTCTGAAGGATCATGTGACACTGAAGACTGCAGTAATGATGCTGAAAATTCAGCTTTGTTCAGAAATTGCATTTTACAATATATTCAAAAAGAAAACTGTTTACAATATCACTGTTTTTACTGTATTTTGGATCAAATAAATGTCTTGGTGAGCAGAAGAGACTTCTTTTAAAAGGTAGTGTAGGTCTAATTTAAGTAAAGAAAATGTATAGTCAGATTATAGTCCCAGGGGAGGGATCTTTTGTCTCTTCAGGTATGAATTACTATCAATATTCATGATAGTTCACGCCTCCTCGCATATGACCTTTCTAACACTAAAATTGTCTTACAAAAGTTAAATTACTATATTGTTTTATATGAACGAGTGATCAGGATGGTTTTCACATAATTTTGTAGCTCTAGGCTACAAGATCCAGTTCTCAAAAGGCTTGTTGACAAATGTTTAGTATGTGTTATATGGCTTTATTTCAGTGACTTAAAAATTTATTTTTTTCAAAAACTATGCATAAACGTTATTTTCTCAAAAATACAAACATGTACACACATGTTGCTCACATTTGTGCTGAATACAGTGTTATCAGAGTTTAGCCATTAATATGTTTTTAAGCAACTGAAAAAGCACAAATGTCAAGGCATGTCAAAACTTCTCCAGGGCCCAAAACAACCTCAGTCCCCAGAGGGTTAAGCCTGTGTACCCCAGTACAGAGCACTTGAAGCTCATAGTGGGTCTTGTCGCAAATTTGAAGGCAAGAGGGCTAGAGAGGAAGAACATCCAGGGATTGCGAGCTTAATGGCTATCCTGGGAGTAAGAGCGCACTGGATGACTTTGATAAAGGGCGCTAGGTGCAAGTGGAACACCCGACAAAACACGGGATGAGACGACTCAACCCTGAGATTACAGAATCTCAGCTTTAGGTATTGGGTGTTTCCCAGCCAACTGCTCTACAGATATCTGCTTAGGGAGATGCCTTTGGCTAGTGCCCATGAGGATGCCACACTTCTCGTCAATTGTGCTCAAACCCGCAAGGGGGCAGGCACGGCATGGGTCTGGAAGACCAAGGAAATGGTGTCGACAACCCAGCGGGCAGCCTCAGTTTGGAGACAGCGTTCCCTTTCCGCTGTCCACCAAAGCAGACAAGAGCTGCTCAGAACATCTAGAGCTATGTGTGCAGTCCAAGTAGATACACAAAGCACGTACCGGACACAGCAACGGAGGCTGGGTCTGCCTCCTCCCGGGGCAGCTTGCTTGCAGGTTCATGACCTGGTCCATGAAGGTAGTCGCAGGAAACTTGGGCACATAGCCCAGTCGCAGTCTTAGGATGACATGAGTATCTGCCAGACCGAACTCCAGGCAAGTGTCACTTACAGAGAACGCTTGCAGGTCCCCAACCCTCTTGATGGATGCTAGCGCTATCAGGAGGGCCGTTTTCGAAGAGAGGGCCTTGAGATCAACTGAATCAAGTTGCTCGAAGGGGGTTCTCTGAAGGCCCGAGAGGGCCACTGAGAGTTCCCAGGAGGGGAACAGCTTGGCCGGGGAGGATTCAGTCTCCAGGCGCCTCTTAAGGAACCAGATCAGGTCATGCTTACCCAAGGACTTACCGTCCACTGTGTCGTTGTGGGCAGAAATAGCGGCTACATACACCTTCAAGGTGGAGGGGGACAGCCTCCCCTCCAACCTCTCCTGCAGGAATGAAAGCACTGACCGAACTGCATATCTCTGCGGGTCTTCAGACCGGGAAGAACACTAATTTGCGAACAAGGGCATAAAGCTGCCTGATAGAGGGAGCTCTGGCTTGGTTGATCGTGTCTACAACTGCAGGTGGTAGGTCACTCAGATCTTCCGTGCCTCATCAAAGGGCCAGACGTGGAGGTTCCAGAGGTCTGGGCGCGGATGCCAGAGGGTGCCCCGTCCATGAGAAAGCAGATCCTTCCTCAGGGGAATTTGCCAGGGAGGTGCTGTTGTTAGGAGCGTGAGATCCAACCAAGTCTGAGTGGGCCAGTAACGAGCCACTAAGGTGACTTGTTCCCCATCCTCCCTGACCTTGCACAGCACCAGTGAAAGAACGCTCACTGGGGGAAATGCATACGTCTGTCCCGAGGGGGGCCCCCATAAAGAGTACCAGAGCGGGCAGTGGGAGTTGTCTTGGGAGTCAAAGAGATCTATCTGTGCCATGCCGAAGCAGTCCCATATCAGCTGGACCACCTGGGGGTGGAGCCTTCACTCTCCACTGAGCAAGACCTGTTGTGACAGCGTGTCTGCTGTTTTGTTGAAGTTGCCTGGGATATGAGTGGCATGCAGCGACCTGAGACAGCCAGCAACTCTAGGCAGTTGATGTGCCAACGCAGCGGGGGCCATCTCCAGGGGCCTGCAGCTGCGTGCCCATTGCACACGGCGCCCCAACCCAGTTGAGAGGTGTCGGTGGTGACCACAACACATCAGGAAATCTGCTGTAGGGGGTCTCCTGTCTGCAGAAAACAGAGATCTGTCCAAGGGTTGAAAGTATGATGGCAGGAAGCGGTTATTAACACACGGTACATGCCGTGCGGCCATGCTCATATCGAGGACTGAAGCGGTCTCATGTGCATCAACCCGAGCGGCATGACCACGGCTGAGGATACCATATGCCCCAGGAGCCTCTGGAATTTATTCAGAGGAACCGCTGTGCCGAGCTCAAAGAGAGCAAGGCAACTTAGCACTGATTGCATGCGCTTGTTCGTGAGGCACGATGTAATTGAGACTGAGTCTAACTCCATGCTGAGAAAAGAGATGCTCTGAACCGGGGAGAGCTTGCTCTTTTCCCAGTTGATCTGAAGCCCTAGATGGCTGAGGTGCCTTAGCGCCTGTTCCCTGTGAGCGCATAGTAACTCTCGAGAATGAGCTAGACTGAGCCAGTCATCGAAGTAATTGAGTATACGGATGCCTACTTCCCTTAGTGGGGCAAGGGCTGCCTCTGCGACCTTGGTGAAGACACAAGGGGACAGGGACAGGCGGAAGGGGTGGACCTTGTACTGATATGCCTGGCTGTCGAACGCGAACCGTAGGAAGGGTCGATGTCGAGGCAGAATGGAGATGCGGAAGTATGCGTCCTTCAGGTCTACCACTGCGAAACTATCTGATGCCAAATGCAGGTTAGAATCTGTTTCAGCATGAGCATTTTTTAGATTATATTAGATTAAACTTTATTGTCAATGTGCAAAATTCAAGTACAAAGCCAATGAAATGCAGTAAGCATCTAACCAGAATTGCAAATAGCAATATGTGTGTGTGTGTATATATATATACTATATATACTCAAGTCGCTGCGTGCCATATATATATATATATATATATATATATATATATATATATATATATATATATATATATATATATGGCACGCAGCGACTTGAGTCCTGGCTCCAAAGGAGGAGACGACAGGCGAGTCGTGACATATGGCGGGAGCGTACGCCGCGTGGTTTCATATGCATCAACCCCAACGGCACGACCGCCGCGGAGGATGCCATATGCACCAGGAGCCTCTGTAAAAGTTTTAAGGGGACCGTTGTGCCCGGCCTGAAAGCGGCGAGGCACCTCAACACTGGCTGCGCACGCTCGATGGTGAAACGTGCTGACATTGAGACTGAGTCTAACTCCATACCGAGAAAAGAGATGCTCTGAACCGGAGTGAGCTTGCTCTTTTACCAGTTGACCTGAAGCCTCAAACGGCTGAGGTGCCTGAGCAACTGGTCTCTGTGAGTGCATAGTAACTTTCGCGAGTGGGCCAGAATGAGCCAGTCGTCGAGGTAATTGAGTATGCGGATGCCGGGTTCTCTGAGCGGAGCAAGAGCTGCCTCTGTGACTTTCGTGAAGACGCGAGGGGACAGAGACATGCCGAAGGGGAGGACTTTGCACTGATACGCCTGGCCGTCAAACGCGAACCGCAAAAAGGGTCGGTGTCGAGGCAAAATTGAGATGTGGAAGGATGCGTCCTTCAGGTCTACCGCTGCGAACCAATCTAGATGTCGAACGCAGGTTAAGATGTGTTTCTGCCTGAGCATTTTGAACGGGAGTTTGTGCAACGCTTGATTGAAAACTCGGAAGTCCAAGATTGGTCGTAAACCACCGCTTTTCTCTATCGCGTCTTTGAGTAAAAGAGTGGCGATTTCCGCACGCAGGGACTTGGCATGTTCACCGTGTACTGCGGAAAATGAAATTTGAACAAAAGATTCTCCTCCTGGCCGTGGCATCTGCTTCCTGCGGTGTGCTCGACGCTGGGGCTGAGAGCTGGGCCCGGGTTGAGGCCGAGCAGGGTTTTTCTTGGCCGCAGGAGGACACCCTCGGCGAGCAGACGGGGCAGGGCCCGTAGCGGCAGGCTTGTGGTGGGGCAGGATATGAGAGATGGCCTCTGTCTGCTTCTTCACCGCGGAGAACTGCTGGGTAAATTCCTCAACGGTGTCGACAAGAGGCCAAACTGGGAGAAGGGGGCGTTTAGGAAGTCGTCATCCACAAATGCTGCCTCGGTGTGATCGCTGCCCAGACACACGAGACAATGCCTGTGACCGTCTGAAGCGGAGAGCACTCTACCACATCCAGGAACTACATTTACATTTACATTTATGCATTTGGCAGATGCTTTTATTCAAAGCGACTTACAGTGCACTTATTACAGGGACAATCCCCCCGGAGCAACCTGGAATTAAGTACCTTGCTCAAGGACACAATGGTGGTGGCTGTGGGGATCGAACCAGTGACCTTCTGATTACCAGTTATGTGCTACACACTACACAGGGGCGGAATGGCATCTTTAAAAAGACGCGTCCTGAAAAGGACGTTCAACGGCGCTGTGTATTGCTCTTTTAGAGAAATAAACTCTTTTATAGAGAAAATTAACTCTTTAAAACAGACTCTTTCAATACTCTGAGAGTCGCTTCTTCGACACAACGTTGAAGTGAGCGACAGACAGGGAACCATAGTTACTCATTAATTCCTGAGAACAAAGGGGAGAAACATCTGATAGATTTTGCTTTTCTAACAACGAAAAACATGATGAAAAGCTGCTGTGTAGTTTTTGCACTTTAGACAAAGCAATAAAACCTGGAACTGATTTTGTATTGCCTTTCAACCATATAGAAGCCTAAAGAAGAGCACTGTTGCTGCAATCTACCAAATTCTGGATAAGTGGTTTAGTGTGTTTGAGAAACACTTGGGGAATATTGTGCTTACTGTACACATCTCCATTAGCACTGTCTTTACTGCCAAACAAAATACTTATTAAGAAGCAACAATAATCAAAACTGCTTATGATTGTAAGATTAATTGTTATTACATTACAGTTACTGCATATTTCTTGTCTAATAAAATGTATTGCATCCCCCTTCAGTGTGTTTTTGGTTTATAGTTTTATTCTATGTGTACTATTTTAACCTTACCAAAGATTTCTTGCATTGTCCACTGAGGCTGTAAATTGTGAAATTAAAATAATTAAAGGACTTCCATTGAAATAGCATCAGCCATATAACAGGTTTACCTCCTATATATATATATATATATATATATATATATATATATATATATATATATATATACACTCACCTAAAGGATTATTAGGAACACCATACTAATACTGTGTTTGACCCCCTTTCGCCTTCAGAACTGCCTTAATTCTACGTGGCATTGATTCAACAAGGTGCTGAAAGCATTCTTTAGAAATGTTGGCCCATATTGATAGGATAGCATCTTGCAGTTGATGGAGATTTGTGGGATGCACATCCAGGGCACGAAGCTCCCATTCCACCACTTCCCAAAGATGCTCTATTGGGTTGAGATCTGGTGACTGTGGAGGCCATTTTAGTACAGTGAACTCATTGTCATGTTCAAGAAACCAATTTGAAATGATTCGAGCTTTGTGACATGGTGCATTATCCTGCTGGAAGTAGCCATCAGAGGATGGGTACATGGTGGCCATAAAGGGATGGACATGGTCAGAAACAATGCTCAGGTAGGCCGTGGCATTTAAACGATGCCCAATTGGCACTAAGGGGCCTAAAGTGTGCCAAGAAAACATCCCCCACACCATTACACCACCACCACCAGCCTGCACAGTGGTAACAAGGCATGATGGATCCATGTTCTCATTCTGTTTACGCCAAATTCTGACTCTACCATCTGAATGTCTCAACAGAAATCGAGACTCATCAGACCAGGCAACATTTTTCCAGTCTTCAACTGTCCAATTTTGGTGAGCTCTTGCAAATTGTAGCTTCTTTTTCCTATTTGTAGTGGAGATGAGTGGTACCCAGTGGGGTCTTCTGCTGTTGTAGCGCATCCGCCTCAAGGTTGTGCGTGTTGTGGCTTCACAAATGCTTTGCTGCATACCTCGGTTGTAACGAGTGGTTATTTCAGTCAAAGTTGCTCTTCTATCAGCTTGAATCAGTCGGCCCATTCTCCTCTGACCTCTAGCATCAACAAGGCATTTTCGCCCACAGGACTGCCGCATACTGGATGTTTTTCCCTTTTCACACCATTCTTTGTAAACCCTAGAAATGGTTGTGCGTGAAAATCCCAGTAACTGAGCAGATTGTGAAATACTCAGACCGGCCCATCTGGCACCAACAACCATGCCACGCTCAAAATTGCTTAAATCACCTTTCTTTCCCATTCTGACATTCAGTTTGGAGTTCAGGAGATTGTCTTGACCAGGACCACACCCCTAAATGCATTGAAGCAACTGCCATGTGATTGGTTGATTAGATAATTGCATTAATGAGAAATTGAACAGGTGTTCCTAATAATCCTTTAGGTGAGTGTATATATATATATTAAAGTGTGTGTGTATATATATATATATATATATACACACACTTTAATAACTAAATTAAAAGATAAAAATAAACATGTTTATGATTTAAACAAAGCAGTTAATTGTTGTAGATCCCAATCAAATAAATAATTATTGTGAAAATCTTGAATGCAACTTCTGTACTGAATACTGTGACTACTGAACTGTATGACTCAACAGCTTTCAGCCACAGTGCTCTTCTTTAGGTTTCTATTTTGCAGGATGAAATGGGATTTAAAAAAATTAGTTCCGGGTTTTTTGGCTTTGTCTGAAGTGCAAAAAATACACGAGCTTTTTGTCATGTTTATCGTTGTTAAAAGAGCTAAATCTATTGGATATTTCTCCCCATTGTTCTCACAGGAGTTAACGAGTAACTATGGTAATGGGGAAACACTAAACCATAATCCAATGCGCCAGATGTCCACCAGAGTTCAGCAAGGCGTGTTATGATTGGCGGATTAAAAGCTCAGTGTGATTGAGCTTTTCAAAAAAGCTACACACAAATCCATAGCGATCAAAACACGTGACATTTTGCAAATGCAGATTCAATGATCCATAAATAAACAATATTTGCAAATGTTTTGATGCAAATTAAGAAGTATTTGTGTGGGCAGTTGGGGAAATATTTGTGCCAACACTTGTATATTTATGAATAGTATAATCAGATTTTGTGAATTGTGCTGTGCATTTATGAATTGTATTTTGTAACTATATTCCATTTGAGATTATTCTGGCTCCACAATAAACAGACCGAAACATATATCATTATTCACTCTCAAATCAAATAGACACGCCAATAAAATCAAACCTCGTTGAATCATGACATTTGGTCACAAGATGTGCAAGAACCAGTGAAGTTTGATGATATTGATTTGTCACCATATTTGATTTGTGAGCAGTCTATGGTAGTTGATCAATAACTTGATTTGATATGATTTGAGTGAATAAAAACTTACATTTTGGTTAGTTTATCACACAAAGTGATACAAGGTCAGGAATGTCCCAGCTGATCTAAAATAGATTGCTCCACCTGCCATGAAATGCTGACATGGTGTCACGTTGAAACCATTCTAAACAATCCAGAGCACCATTCATCATTTATTGCGTTGTCTATTTTTAACCAGAGCTCACCAGAAACAGATATACAGTTATTCTCATCTGACTACAACTTCTAATATGTACAGCAGGAGCTTAAAGGTATAGTTGACCCAAAAATTAAACTGCCACAATTTACTGACCTTCATGTTGTTCCAAATCTTTATGAATTTCCTTCTGTGGAGCACAAAGAGACATTTTAAATAATGCCCTGATTGCTCTGTACAATGAATGGGAACTATGGCTTTCAATCTTACAATGGATGCAAAAGTACCAAAACAATATTCTCATTGTGAAAGTCATATGAAAGCGTTGCGTGATGAACAAAATACAATTTAAATGGTTGTTAACTAAACATCTTGACATTTGCCTTAACTATACTGTGCAAGGCATGTTCTTGAGCGAAGTAGCAATGTCTGATTCGTGAACAAATTGTTCATTTGTGTCAGATCTGAAAGAGTCATTTATGAATGTGACTGTAGGGTTATCAAGTTATTATAAAATTAAGAAGATTAGCAGTGAATATTTTCTAATTCTATTTTTATCTCTATGACTTACTGTGAATATAGACTATTTTATTATACTATTTATTATTAAATTCTATGTGTTCTATTATTGTTTTTCTCTGTAATTTAATCCAATGTAATATAATCCAATTGTTTTCATTTATTTCCAGCAAATTTTCTGGAAGGTCTGGTGCATGCAAGAGCAATTACACTTCTCAATGCTCAGAGTGTGAAGGCACTCTAGAAATACACCCTCCTTGCCAGAAAAAACAACTTGAATGAGCAAAGTTGTTGATAAAAATAATCAAAGGTGGGGAATACCCATCCTAGAATAGTTTTTGTGTGGATTCCATCTTGGATTCCAGTCTTGGGGAGGGCCCCTATCTTGACTGCTTCTATTTGTGGGATAACTCTTGTCCACTTCTTTTATTACTCAAACATGTCTAGATTTTTGAATCCAACATCAGAGATTCACTCACTGTTACTGATTATATGTTTATCCTGAGCAGTCATTAAAAGTGAACAGTTCCTGCGGTTTGGGAATACATGAGTATGTTCTGCTGAAAAATCCCAACACCTGTTTTTGAAAGTCACCAGATATCCAGAGCTGACAACAGAGCTGTTGGAGAGCAGTCCAGTGCAATGCCCTTTGTAATGCTTTTCTGGGCTTTTATGCCCTTTCTTATAGCAGTTTCCCTCTACTTATTTTTCTCTCATTCAGGAGGAAAGAGTGGAGTGAGCAAGAAGACGGATGGTGTGAAGGTAGGGCATGAATTAATTATATCAGCAGTGTTTTTCTGGAGCTCTGACATTTAGAATCGTGATCTCAATTGTATGTAGTTATTTGTACATACAATTTTTACCTAGATATTTGTATGTTTGGGTGACCCTGATATGTACAATATCATAAGCATTTAAAATGTAAATGCTTTTATACTGTATATTTATAGCTTTAGAGATGTACTAATCTTTACAAATGCTCTGAAAATTGGTGGGAACTGAATTTACAAGGATACTGCTGCAAGTGAACGAGTTTAGAACTCACACACCATCCTACAGCAGGTCTCTCACAGTGTGTTTTTCACTCATTTACTGATGCGTAACAATAGTTCAGGTCTTCAAACAGAACAGAAAGAAACCGCTGTTCTGTCAAATTAGGTGCAAATTAAATTTCTAGAAAGATGATTTTTGTTGTAACCTAATTTATGTTAAGTTATGCATTTGGATACATACTTAGCCATTGCAAACTATTATTTGTCAAAATGTAGCCTTTTAAAATGGATTTGAAGTGTTAGTTCCCTATATGTCACTCACTTGACGTTGTGTTGATGCAGTGACACTAGGGTCACTCTTGAGAGCCCGGAAACACCTCTGATCTTTGATTAAAGGCCAATGGGAATTGGCGAGTGGTATTTGCATGCCCCTCCCCCGGACATACGGGTATAAATGGAGGGGACGTGCATACCGCTCATTATATTTTCTCTTCAGTGCCAAACAGTCCATGGTTCAAGTTGTGCAAGCAATTTCACCTGTGCCCACATAGTGCCGCCACCTGGCGCAGATGCCCGAAGCCCCCATCCAAGGCCTGCAGGCTCACGTCTTTCCTGAAGGATAGAGCCTTCGGTGCCGCCGGACAAGCTGTCTCCGCCCTGCATGTCATGGCTCTCCTGCAGGTCCACCAAGCCAAGGTGCTGAAAGAACTTCACAAGGGTAGTTCTGCCCTTGGATTGATGCAGGAGCTGTGCTCGGCCATCGACCTTGCCTTCCGGGCAATGAAGGTTACGGCACGGTCTCTCAGGTGGACGATGTCCATGTTGTTAGTCCAGGAGCACCACCTGTGGCTGAACCTGTTCGAGATGCGCGAGGCCGACAAGACATCGTTCCTGAACGCCCCCATTTCCCAGGCCAGCCTATTCAGTGACACCGTTGAGGAATCCGTCCAGCAGTTCTTGGCAGTGAAGCAGCAGACAGAGTCCATACAACATATCCTGCCCCGGCACGGCTCAAGATCCCACACCCCGTCTGCTCATCGCCAAGGGCCGCCCCTGCGGCCTCGACTGGCAGTCGAGCCCCCCACAGGAAGCAAACACCACCCGTCTCACGGCCGGCTGCCAGTCTCCATTCTCTTAGAGCTTCCTCCCCAGCATTGCGTAGGACCTACCAAAGGACTCCTCCACATGACACTTCCAATTAGACGCAGCAAGACCATGTGACGTATTTCCACTTAATCCCCCCTCCAGTGGTTACTTTCGTAACCTACATTCACTGATGGAGGGAACGAGACGTTGTGTCGCTCCTGCCACAGCGCTGAACTACCACTGAAATGGTCTGGACCTTATTCTCGGCTCCTCTGCACAAAATCTAATGAGCAGTAAGCATGCGCCCTCCTTTTACGTATATGTCTGGGGGAGGGGCATGTAATGCCCATATGTCTGGGGGAGGGGCATGCAAATACCACTCGCCAATTCCCGTTGGCCTTTTCTCAAAGATCAGAGGTGTTTCCGGGCTCTCAAGAGTGACCCCTAGTGTCACTACATTGACACAAAGTCTATTTCCCACCATCAGGGAATGGAGGTTACAAAAGTAGCCAGGACGTTTTTGAAGTTCAAAGAAACTGCTAAATTTTTAAAATTCATCTGGAGTATAAAACAGAAGAATCAGAGTAAACATTTTGCAATTTCAAATTTTCTATAGCAAAAAATGTATTTACAAAACATTTCCAAGTCAGTGAGGTGAACTAGAACAATAAATGCATAAAAAAACAGTAAACAATAAAAAAAAAAACCTGTAAGAACAGTAAAGAATGTTACAATTTCTTTATGCATTTTTTGTATACCATTCTGGTTTTAATGTCTCTTGGTGTGCGTGTGCACACTTTTTTTTTTTTTTTTACAACCACTAGACTTATCGAATCATGCCCAAAAATTGTTTGCATGTTCAGATGGTAAGTGGAGGAAAAGTCACAAAGTCTTTTACTGCTCGGAGAAAGAAGACAATTTTTATTAAATCATCAAAATTGATTCCAGTCAAAATTGACCGAAGACTATAGGAGGGTTATGTGAAGTGATTAGTGAAGTTTGTGCATGGCATCACATTCAGAGTTTATGGTAGAAAACATCTGTCACTCTGATCTATTTTAACAGATGATCATTTTTTTGACGGATGATCTATTTTTATCCATCATACATATTTTAGAATACTAGGGCTACATTTGGTGGTGTAACATCTGTTATATTGTCATAAACATATCAGTAGATAATCCTATATGATATATTTTGTTGACTCCTCATGCTTGAGCACAGTGAAACCATTGAGCTCTAGGGTGAAAGATTTTACTGTCAGTATAAATCACTGTGATAAGACAAGTTCTTTTTAAATATTGCTGATATATACATACAGCATATGCACAAGTTCATGGAATTGTTTCCAGTGTGCCTGAAAATGTTCCACAAAGTGTCACCGATAAGAAGCACACACATCTCTGAAGCTCAGTTAATATATGTACTCCAATAAAATAACTAATAATACTGCTGTAAATATTTTGTAAATATTTGCACTTATATTAAATGTAAGTATAATTAACAGAAATGATGCACCACTTTTTTTCGATTTCTTTTTTTTAATACTTTTTTTTGCGATTTATCATGCATTAACTCATTGATGTGATGTATACAGTCATTAAATCAGAGACCCTCTCCATGAAATTTGAACACAAATTATCAAAAAAAAAAAAAAATATTACTGTAATATTACAGTATATGGTGATGGCGCCTGCTAATAGGCATCTTAATCCATTGTATTACCTGGGAATAAACAGGGTACACAGAGAGTGTGTGTATGTGAGCGAGCGAGAGAGAGAGTGAAACATTCAGAGAAATAAGGAATGTTTACTTAAACAAGTTTAACTTTGAAACTTCAGACTTTAAAGACCTAAATTACCTCTCAAAATTACAAATACTCCTAGGAGAAGGAGACAGGGCACATCTTGCTGCCCAATATGTATCAACATGCCACAACCTGAGGGACAGTGAAGGATCTGGACAAACACACACACACACACACACAGTGTGATGTGGTCAAATAAATAATAATGATAATAATAATGTATATATTGCTGTTATTTTATATTACTAATAATTATATTATATACTGACAAAATGTATTTTACTTTTTTTTTATTTATTATATATGATGCTTTGGCAACATTGTTTTTGAAACTTTTATGCCAATAAAGCCAATTGAAATGAATTGAATTGGAGAGAGAGAGAGGTGTTAGGAGTTAGTCGTGATCTACATGAGCTCTTAAACTTCCTTTATGTTTGCTATTTTAAGATAAGAGTTTGAGCAGACCATCAGAAAAATCAAAATCAATGAGGATATAACATACAGAAGAGGACTTTGATGGAAAATGATCAGAAAATGTAATATTCTTTGATTTAAAACAAAAAAAAGTTTCAACAGAGAGAAGCTGATTCAAACAGCACAACAACAAAGACCTGAAGAAAACTGGAGGGAGAACTGTAAGCAGTGAGTACAACATAACCCTAAATTATATCTTAAAGCTTAAAGTTTACATTTAGCCAAGAGTAAAGCTAAAAGGCTAATTAACTGAAGCTATGACTAGCAAAGAATCTGGAACACCCCAGTGTAGCAATTCAAATAAGAAAATGAACCAATCAGAGGAGCAGCTGCAATCCCCCCACTGCTTTATGCAAATTAACTCCCCAGTCCTCACAGACTGTATATTGAATAATATCCCCCAAATATAAAGAGTGACACTGCAAGAAAACTGTTTAAACAGAAGCTGCTTAAAGACAGTCCATAGACACTTTTTGCAGACCTGTTTAAAAATGGAGAAATAAGCAATCTCATGTTCTTTTCTGAAAACCCCAGCATCTGGCACAAAGCTGTAATCAACCACTACCCATCAGTAAAGAAAGAGGGCATCTGTAACGGCTGGAAAGTCAAAATCAGAGAGACAGATGATCCTGACAGCACAATGATCACTGTCAATATATATAAAAATGGCACAGTTATGGTTCAGGGTAACCTAAAAGCTTTCCAGGCTGACTACAGTGCAATAAATGAAATGATCAAGCAAGAGATAGTTTTATTAAATGAGAATCCGTCATGTGAGCAGAATGCACAGAGAACACCAGAGCCCAGGTCAGACCACAGCATGGCTCCTCCCACAAAGACTGAGGGAAAAGAGAGACCCAGCCAGGACCTGAACCTTCTAGCGCTCAAATCTGTTCCTCTGCTACAGGAACACTTCACAAGGCTGGAGTTGGAGCTTGTGCAGCTGAGAGAAACTGTGTGAAAACAGCAGCCTGTGCACACAGACAGATGTGCCTGTCTCGCCAAACTACAGCAGGACAAAGAGCAGGTCACACAACAACTAACAGCCCTCTCACAGCAAATGAGAGAGTTGCAACGAGAAAAGGACAGTTACCACCTGCATTAACACAGCAGCTACAGGTTAGAGAGCAGCGCACATTAAAGCTAGATCAACAGGTGAGAGAGCTACAGGAAGAGAAAGAGCAGCAGTGCAGTGAGCTCACAGCACTGAGAGAGCAGATAAGAGAGCTGCTGGAGACCAGAAAGGGACCAGAGCAGACCCTTACAGCACCACTGCTGCCCCCCACCACTGAGGAGCCCGACTCAGGCAACCCACTGACGCCACAGCACCCCCCACCTGATAACATACAACAGAGCCAGCACTCACAAGACAACAGCCCAAAGCTACTCAGCACAGAGAAACCGGAAATAGTGCTACTCATCGATTCAAATGGAAAATTTATTGATGTAAATAAACTTTTCCCCCATCACCGAGCTGTTAAACTCTGGTGCCCCAACACTAAGAAAGCCCTGGAACTCCTCACAGAGTCACAACTCGGCTGCCCCAGCCACATCATTATACACACAGGCACAAATAACCTGAGGAACCAGTAGGACGGGGTGGCTGATTCCCTGAGAACTGTTCTGGAGAAAGCAAGACATTCCTTCCCCAGTTCAAAAATGATCTTCTCCACTCTGCTCCCAAGAAAAGATTTTCATCCCCACACAATCACCAAAATAAATGCAAGCATCTCAAGACACTGCGCCCTACTGCCTAATGTCCACCTGGCACACCACACAGACCTGGACACAAGCTGTCTGTATGATCATGTTCATTTATACAGGAATGTTGTACATGTGCTTGCAAAAAGAATGAAAGATGTTGCTCTAAATCGGAACAATCAGACAAGCCCCCGTTGGAGCAGAACAAACCCAAGCCCAGGAAATCCAACAAGACGCAGGTCAGAGAACAATGCCCCATCCTACAAGACATCCAGAGCCACACCCAGAGATACAGCACCCAGAGAGGAGCCACGTGGTCAGAGACTGCCCTACGAAATCCCCAAACACCCAGCACCTGCAGGGTACCCCACAGCACTGAACCACCCTCCACAGCACACCACACCCCAGCCAGGTAAACTGAGCTATGCCCAGGCTCTCAGTGGATAAGCAAACCGAGGCAACACTGATCTTCAGGACATCCAGCACATGCTGAACATCATCTGCTCATGCTTACTGTCCCATACGGGGCAGCGGTATGAAATGAGGAGAGAGGGAAAAAAAAAAAAAAAGAATTTTGTATATATATATACAGTATATATATATATATATATATATATATATATATATATATATATATATATATATATATATATATGTGTGTGTATGTGTGTGTATATGTATATTTATATATTAGTGTAAGGACAGTGCTTCCAAAATGTAAAGGACCTTACATTACATTTTACAAAATTATATTCTCACTATTCATTGTTTCTGCATAGTTTTTGGTCTTATGTCTTTCTCTTTTCTAAAAATGGCAAACAAATCCAACAGACAATCTTTAGATGATATCATTTTGCATTTCCATGTGGAATATACAAGGTCTGAGCTCCTCAGCTTTTGGCCTAAAGAGTCGAAACTCTGATTTCATCAGAGAATTTAAAGAACAAGATATCATTATCTTACAAGAAACGTGGAGTAGAGGTGATGAGCACACTGGTTGTCCCGCAGGGTACAAAGAAATAGTGTTACCATCAGTAAAACTCACATCAGTTAAACAGGGATGAGACTCAGGAGGGATGTTAATCTGGATTAAATCTGAATTATCCTGTGCCATAGAATTAATCAAAACTGAACAATACCATCTATGGCTGAAAATAAAAAAAGGCATAATGTCCACCTCTTTCTATGTGCAATCTATATTCCCCCTCTTGAGTCACCCTATTTCCAGGAAGAAACCTTTCCTATCATAGAGAGAGAAATCAGTCATTTCCAGGCCCAGGGAAATGTGCTGATTCTGGGTGATCTGAACTGTAGGACTGGTGTAGAACTAGATTTCACAGACACATACGGTGACCGATTCATTACTGGAAATAATGTTATTTTTCCCTCTCATGCCTCCAGACAGAACAATGACAAGGCAACAAACGCCCATGGAAAGCAGCTGCTGCAGCTCTGTCGGAGTCTGGGTCTGTACATTGTCAATGGAAGACTAAGGGGAGACTCTTTTGGATGGTACACCTACAGCTCAGCTCTTGGTAGCACAGTAGATTATGCAATCACAGATCTGGACCTTTCTTCTTTGAGAGCATTCACAGTCAAACTCTTAACAGCTTTCTCAGACCACAGCCAAATTACCCTGTATGTCAAACAGTCTGAATCAACAACCAACACAACAACCACAACAGCACACACAATGAGCAGAATACTATCATTTAAATGGACGGATAACAGTATCAATGACTACACAAATGCAATTACACTTACAGAAATACAATCTCTCTTACTTTCATTCCAAATACAGGAATACACTAAAAATAATGATGGCGTAAATCAGGCAGTAAAAGATCTAAATACCATTTTCTACAAAACTGCACAAAGGAGCAATTTGGCAAAAATCAAACCTACGAAAAAGAAATTAGACACAGACAAATGGTTTGATTCAGACTGTAAGACTCTGAGGACGAACCTCCGAAAATTATCCAACCAAAAACACAGACAACCAGATAATCAGGACCTACGCCTCTGTTACTGTGAGGCACTAAAACAATATAAACACACACTCAGAAGGAAAAAAGAACTGTTTTTACAGAGCCAGCTTCAAGAAATTGAAGAATTAGTCAACTCAAATAAATTCTGGGATAAATGGAAATCACTATATAAATCAAATGAAGAATTGGCAATACAAGATGGAGAACTGTGGAAAAATCATTTCCAAGATCTATATCACACAACCCAAAATCATGATCAAAGTGACATTAGTAAAAAATTAGAAGAGTTTGAACAATCCATTAAAGAATACCAAAACCCATTAGACTTCCCAATCACAATGAAAGAACTGGAAGACAAAATCGGTGTCCTAGAGTCCAAAAAAGCATGTGGTGTAGACGGCATCCTCAATGAGATGCTGAAACACATGAATCACAACTTTAAACTGGCTACTCTAAAACTGTTCAATGATGTTCTGTGTGCAGGTTATTTCCCTGAGATCTGGAATCAGGGACTCATCAGCCCCATTTATAAGAGTGGGGATAAATTAGACCCTAATAACTACCGAGGCATCTGTGTGAACAGTAATCTGGGGAAGGTCTTCTGCAGTATTTTAAACACCAGACTTGTAGACTTCCTTATGAAGCACAATGCCTTGAGTAAATGTCAAATTGGATTCATGCCAAAATGTCGCACATCTGACCACATTTTCACCCTACAGACACTCATTGATAAATATGTACATCAAAATAAAAGCCCAATTTTTGCCTGTTTTGTAGATTTTAAGAAAGCATTTGATTCAATCTGGCATGAAGGATTATACTTTAAACTTATTGACAGCAGTGTAGGGGGAAAATCTTATGATGTGATCAAATCAATGTACACAGACAGTCAATGTGCTGTTAAAATTGGCAACAAAAGAACCACATTTTTCCTTCAACGGCGAGGAGTGAGACAGGGCTGCAGTTTAAGCCCCACCCTCTTCAACATGTATATCAATCAGTTGGCACAAACTATTGAACAATCTCCCGTTCGAGGTCTCACTTTACATGACACAGAAATAAAGTGTCTCCTCTATGCAAATGACCTGGTTCTCTTGTCGCCCACTAAAGAGGGGCTACAGCAGAGCCTGGCATTACTGGAGAGTTACTGTCAGACCTGGGCCCTGACAGTCAACCACCAAAAAAACCAAAGTCATGATCTTCCAAAAGCGATCCAGATCTCAGGGACTAACAAACATTTTTTCATTATCAAACAGAAGCATTGAAACCACATAGACATACAATTACCTCGGCCTAAAAAACAGTTCTACAGGTTATTTTGCTTTGGCTGTGAATGAACTCAAAGAGAAAGCACAAAGGGCATTTTATGCCATTAAAAAATCCATTAAAATTGATATTCCGATTAGGATCTGGCTCAAAATATTCAAATCAGTCATCGAACCAATTGCATTATATGGCAGTGAAGTGTGGGGTCCACCTGTAAAATTTGACTATTTAAATTGGGAAAAACATCCCATTGAAACTCTGTATCTGGAATTTTGTAAAAGAATAATTTATGTCCAAAGAAAAGCCCCAAATAATGGATGCAGGGCAGAATTAGGCAAATACCCTCTCTTTTTGAACATTCAGAAAAGAGCCATCAAATTCTGAAAGCACCTAAAGACAAGTGACCCCAACACATACCATTATAAAGCCCTAAAACACCAAGAGCTGAGCTCAGTGAAGAGTCCCCTATGCCAGCTTGTCCTGAGACTGACTGAAGTCACACCTGAGGAGATCGGCCAGTCTCAGGATAACGGCACACTCACAAACATTCGGACTATCCAAATTATACACAAAGAAAAGGAAAAATACCTCACGCATTGGACAAACACCATTAAAACTCAACACAAACTGGAATGTTATTCGGCACTAAATCGAGAGTACATGGTGGCAAACTATCTGACCACAGTGACTGACAGAAAATTAAGAAAAGCACTGACGATGTACATACTCAGCGAGCACAGTCTGGCCGTAGAGACGGGCCGCCGCAGACAGACATGGCTGCTCCGCGATGCCCCAATGCATCCTGGGAGTGATTGAGACAGAACTGCACTTCCTCACAGAATGCCCAAAATACCAACCAATTAGAAACAAATATTACCACAAAATTAACAGCATATGTCCAGATTTCAATGCATGTACCCCAACACAAAAAATGTGTTTTATTCTGGGTGAAAAAGAGGAATGTGCAAAAATAGCTGCAAGATTTGTAGTATCCTGTAGAAACCTGAGGGACAACCAGAACGCAAATCAATAACAATACATGATGTATTGATGACCCCTGACCCCAATCCCCTACCCCTGTTACTGACCCTATATAATGTTGCATGTTATTTCTTTATAGTTATTATTGTTCTCATGTCCTAGTTTAGTTCCTGTTTTGTTTTCTATGTAATTGCTTTGGCAATACAAAATGTCTTTGTCATGCCAATAAAGCTAAACAAAATAAGCTTGTTAAATTGAAATTGAAATTGAATTGAGAGAGAGAGACCAAAACTGATGTACTAGGTCAAAAATAATTATCTGCCATTGTTTCAAAAATCGGTGACTTGACAAAGAATTTTCATTTAACGCACCCCCTGACATGTTGGGTTAAGTGACTGTTTGTGCCGCACCAGACATAACAAGCCTGAGATTGCTGACGGCATGCTGCACTTGTGTTTGTAGCCTGCTTAGCATTGCTTATTCTTATTCTCATGCGTTAACCTTTTATCCTTTGTTATTTTACTGCGTGTTTCGGGTGTTTCCACTTTTCTACTGTTTCATCTTTGTGTATTTTACCTGTTGCTGCTGGCACCTAGCTCGAGTCTGTGTTTGTAGCCTGCTAGCTTTTATTTGTTACCCTTGTTATATCACTTATATATCTGTTTTCAGCCTATAAATCCTTAACATCTGCCATTTTTCAGTGCGTATCGGGTTTCGCCCAGCATTATTCTCTTATCGCAATTCAACTGAGTGCATTTTCCACGTGTATCCACTTTCTATTTTTATTGCAATTAAACTGCGTGCATTTTTCAGCGCGCACACGTTTTTCCTCCTCTGTGTTACACAGAATATTGCATCGATCTAAAAGCACTGCTTATCAAGAACGACCAACAACAACAAACAATTGCGTGAGGGTTTCACAACAATCTCTAACCGCTCAGGAACTACCAACAACAAACAACTGCGGTAAGTCATGTTATTTCTTCCTACATTGCATGTCACATGTTTACAATAGCCTCTTCCATCAGCAGTGAGGGATTCACATGTGATAAGTGTAGGAATTAGAGAAGGTTAATGTGTTAGAGACATGCTAGTGGAGGTCAGTGAGAAAGAGTAATCTGTAGATACTGTTTCGGATGCAGGCAGAACAGAGAGAAACACGCACACTTTGGTTCCGGCTGTAAAGCCCCCACATCTCGGTGGCATACTAGCTCAGCAAAGCGACACCACACTCCCGTTCCTATTAGGGTTTCCAATCGATTCTCCCCACTCAGTGATGCACCCACTGAGACTCATGTTGAAAGAGTCCTTGTTATTGGTGATTCTATTGTAAGGAACGTGGAAATAGAGACTCCATTCACTATTTTTAGTGATGTCCTAGATGTCCGGCTTCACCAGTCAGAGATCACTAAAGATGTGACAGGACCAACTCATCGCCATAATCATACGCCTAGAAGAACCTGATGAAATAACAGAAAATATAAATAAAGTCATCTCTAGCACTCTTGATAGTGTCGCCCTCAATAAAGAAATAAGCCCTGTACCTTGGTACAATGATAACACTCATGCTCTCAAGAGAGCAGCTTGGAAAATGGAGCACATGTGGAAGAATACAAAATTAGAAGTATTTCCAGGTTCATGGAAGGATAGTGTCTGTAGCTACAGACAGGCACTAAAAGCTGCCAGGTCAGCATATTTTAGTAAACTCATAGAAAATAACAACAACAATCCTAGGTGTTGATTAATTAGTGTGGCTACATTGGTTAGGTATAAAGATTCAATAGAACCAGATATTATGGTGCAGCACAAGAGTAATGACTTTAAGAATTTCTTTACTGATAAAATGAAATGATCAAAAATAAAATTAGAAATATGCAATCATCTGTCATAGCACCTCAGAAAACAGTGTCTCATAACTTTCCTCATGTGTAACTTGTGTAACAATCCTTCACTCTCATAGGTCATGAAGAGCTAACAAATCTTATCGAAACATCAAAAGCCACAACATGTTTGTTAGATCCAATACCAACTATTTCCTTTAATTTCAGAACCTCTTCTTAATATTATTCTTATTATTCTATACTCTATGGTATCCTTAGAACATGTCCCAAGAAATTTTAAAATGGCAGTTATCAAACTGCTTATTAAGAAGCCACAACTTGATCCTGGAGATCTGGCTAATTATAGGCTGATTTCAAATCTCCAGTTTATGTTGAAATACTAAAAAAGTAGTATCCTCACAAAAATTCACAGAGAAATAGTATATATTAACAATTTCAGTCAGGATTTAGGTCTCATCACAATACAGAGACTACACTTATCAGAGATACAAATGACTTGCTCTTATCATCTGATCGCGGCTGTATTTCACTTCTAGTGCTTTTAGATCTTAGTGCTGCATTTGACACAATAGATCACAACATTCTCTTGAGTAGGCTAGAGAATTATTTTGGCATTTGTGGAGTTGCATTAGCATGGTTTAGGTCCTATTTGGTATACCACTTTGTATACACTTTGTCTATGTAAAAGAGGAATTGTCAAACCAAACAAAAGTAAAATATGGAGTGCCACAGGGATCAGTTTTCGGGCCTCTGCTCTTCTCCTTGTATATGCTTCCCCTAGGAGATATTATCAGGAATCGTGGAATAAGTTTCCACTGTTATGCCGACAATACCCAACTTTACATTTCTGTAAAACCTGATGAGATTTCACAATTCTCCAATACCTGATGAGATTCCACAATTCGACAAATTAGCAGTGTGTATTAATGAAGAAAAAAATTCTGTTATCTAGATACAATGCTTTGAATGATCTTGCTCCGCAGTACTTAAGTGACCTTCTACCATGCTATATTCCATCATGTTCATTACGATCGCAAAATTCTGACCTGTTAATAGTTCCTAGACTATCAAAATCCACAAAAGGAGGTAGATCCTTTTCATATTTGTCTCCTAAACTATGGAATAGTCTCCATAACACTGTTAAAGATGCAGACACACTCACTCAGTTTAAGTCTAGACTAAAGACTCATCTATTTAGCCAGGCATACACCTAATTTACTTATCCTTCAACTCACAATTAGGCTGCTTTAATTAGATCTGCCAGAACCAGAAACAGTTATCATGATCTATAACTCTGAAATAAATTGAATGGCATCTATGCTAATATTATTTTATTTGTTTCCCTGTCTCAACCTCGGGACTCCTATCCTGAAGTCAACAGAACTGTCTGGATCCAGCTCCGTTACTGCTTCGTGTTGGACTCCACTGCTACATGTCGCTGTGTGATGATTACTAATAGCAGCCAGTGCCAGCCAAACATCACCTCAGTCTATTACGATGGACTTCAGAGGATGAACTGATAACAACTCCAACCATAAGACATGGGATACTTCATATGCCATTGCCTGAACCTTGGATTTAGGATAGACCTCACAGAAATTACTGGCTAGGTTGAACTGCGATGCACCTCACTGATCTCTGCCTGCATCATCTCGTTCTAATGATGGACTACAATCTTGAAATAGAATTCATAGACTATCAATTAATTGCCAACAAAACCCTTCATTAGCCAACTAAAAAGGACAATTGCATCTGTGTGAACTTCTGCATTTAATCCAGGATGGACTTCAAAGACATTAGTCATTAATCTTACAGTTCATACAAAATCTTTGTTTAAACATGGCCATGCTTAGTTTAATCATTTTAAACCATGACTTGCACTATACATATGTAATATTGAGATTATATTCATGATGTTAGCCAGAAGGGAACTGGCCCCCACAGTGAGTCTGGTTTCTCCCAAGGATATTTTTCTACATTAACCAACATCGTATGGAGTTTTGTGTTCCTTGACACAGTCGCCTTCAGCCTGCTCACTGGGGTTATAAAAACAAGAATTATTTAATTACTTATTTTTAAACACTATTAACAATTTTATCAAATTCCATAATGATGACTCTAAGACATTATAGTTCCCCGTCTGTCACTCACTTCAATGTTGTTTCGAAGAAGCGACACTAGGGGTCTCTCTGAACTTGAGAAAAGGACAATGAGTAGTTGCCAGACAGAATTTGCATGCCCCGTCCCGGACATACGGGTATAAAGGGAGGGAAATGAGTCTGTCCATTCAGAATTTTTTTCGGAGCCGAGCAGTTGTGTGATCAGTGAGCTGCATTCACGAGACTGTTCACGTCATCTTTACATCTCATACAGTGTATGCTGTTGGATCTACAGCGCATATCAGCGGCTTTCTCCTTCTCTGCACAACAGTGCAGCTTTGCCCCTTGGCGCTTCTACAGTGCTTCTTAAAGAGATTATTTACCCTAAAAAGAGTTTATTTTCTCTAAAAGAGCAATACAAGCTGTCGTTGAATGTCCTTTTCAGGACGTGTCTTTTTAAAAATGTCTTTCTGCCCCTGTGTAGTTCCTGGGTGCGGTAAAATTTCTTTCCACTTCTGACAGTCATAAGAGCTGCCTCGTGTACCTGGGCTGTGATCACACTCAGGCAGCGTTTTATGAATGGTTCATGTTCTCAGTGCGAGGACATAGCCATGGCAACATTGCGGTCGCGGCTTTCTTTCCTTACGAGAGAAAGCCACTTCAGCCATCCCCCACGCCGTGCCTCCTTCCTACGTGATTGTGGCCGGCGCGGCTGGTGATGAAGGCGATTAGGGGCGTACAGCGAACATGGTTTCGCTGGGTAAATCCCCATGAACCACCCGCTCCGCTGCATGCTCGTTTGCTTCCGTTCGGGCTCAAGGTGAGACCGGCTCACCTCATGGCCAGTATGTTTACTCCCTCAGACCCCACGAGCTGGATGATGTTTTTGCCGCTGCATCGGAGATGTCACAGCAGCGTCTGATGCCGATGACTCGACTGGGCTGCCACCTCCGGATCTGCTCGTCCAGTGTGAGCCTGATGCGCAGATGTCCTCTGTGCTTGCCCAGACTGCCGTGAGCGTGGGGCGGGACTAGAACCCTCCTTCCCCTCCTCATCCCTCACAGCTAGACGATTGGTTCCCGGGTTAGGGCGCCACTCACAGCCAGCTCCTTTCTTCACATAGGTGCATGATGGGTTGACAAAGCCATATAGGGCACCTTTTACTGCCCGAATCAGACTTCCTCGCTCCTCCGCTCTCACTACCCACCGATGGTGGAGCGGCTCCAAGCTGTCTCCGCTCTGCATGCAATGGCCCCTCTTGCAATCCACCAGGCCAAGGCACTTGAAGATTTGCACTTGGATAGTCCTGTTCCTGATGTGCTGCAGGAACTGCACTCATGACTGATCTTGCCCCCCGGGGCCACGAAAGTCACAGCACCGGCACTCGGATGGGCGATGGCCACCCTTGTGGTCCAGGAACATCATATAAGACTGGACCTGGTCGAAATATGGGAGGTAGACAAAGCATGCTTTCTCAAATGCGCCCATCTCCCAGCTTGGTCTATTCAGTGACACCGTTGACGACTTTGTCCAGCTGTTCTCAGCGATGAAAAAACAGACAGAGGCCACATCATGCCCTGCCGCCATACCAGTGTGGGCCGTGCTCTGTCTGCTCACGGAGGACGTCCACCTGCGGCCCTTCGGTGTCCCAGTGTTGAGTGCCCCGCAGGAAGCACACCCCCCCCACGTCTGCCAAACGTGCTCGAGGACCCGGAAGCCTTCTACTTAAAGGCCCAATAGAGCCTGTCCTTCCAGCCGAGATGAAGAAGGGTCTCTACAGCCCTTACTTCATCGTACCTAAAAAAGGCAGCAACGTACGACCATTCTTGGACTTGCGAGTTTTCAACTGGGCCTTGAACAAGCTCCCATTGAAAATGCTCACGCAGACACATCCTAACTTGTGTCCGGCATCAATATTGGTCCGCAGTGGAAGACCTGAAGGACCCGTACTTCCATGTCTCTATCTTGCCTCGACACCGACCCTTTCTACAGTTTGCATTCGACAGCCAGGCGTATCAGTACAAGGTCCTCCCCTTCGGCATGTCCCTGTCCCCTCGCGTCCTCATGAAGGTCGCAGAGGCAACCCTTGCCCATCTCTTTTCTCGGCATGGAGTTAGACTCAGTCACAATGGTAATGCGCCTCACCAACAAGCGTGCACAGTCAGTGCTGAAATGCCTCACCTTGTTCAAGCCAGGCACGGCGGTTCCTCTAAAACATTTCCAGAGGCTCCTGGGGCATATGGCATACTCAGCAGTGGTCGTGCCGCTGGGGTTGATGCATATGATACTGCTTCAGCACTGGCTCGAGACTGGAGTACCGAGATGGGCATGGCGCCGCGTCATGCACCGTGCATTTGTTACCCCTGATTGACCCCAGATTCAAACTCTGGACAGACCTTTGTTTTCTATGGACAGAAGTCCTCTTACAGCAGGTGTCCCAAAGCGTTCTGGTCACCACAGATGCCTCCAAACAGGGTTGGGGGGCCACATGCAATGGGCACGCAACCGCTGTCTCCTGGAAAGGGCCCTCGCTGCGTTGGCACATCGACTGCCTAGAGTTGCTGGCTGTATTTTTTGCCTTACAAGCATGGGCAAGCATGTCTTGATTTGGTTTGGGAATGGTTCGGCAAGACTCAGGTAGTCCTGTTTGCTTCCCAAGAGACCTCCCATTGCCCGCTCTGGTACTCCCTAACGGAAGCTTCCCTCAGGATAGACACGCTGGCACACAGCTGGCCCCCGGGGGCTGTGCAAGTACGCATTTCCCCCAGTGAGCCGCCTTGTACGGGTGCTGACAAATTCTCCTGAGGAAGGACCTTCTTTCTCAGGGATGGGGCACACTCTGGCATCTGCGCCCAGACCTCTGGAAACTCCACGTCTAGCCCTTGGATGGAATGCGGAAGATCTAATTGGCCTACCACCTGCCATCGTAGACACGATCAACCAAGGCAACTTTACGCCCCAAAGTTGTGCTTGTTCACAAATTGGTGTTCTTCCCAGTATGAAGACCCACAGAGATGTGCAGTCCAGTCATTGCTTTCATTGAGTGTTTTCATTTTACTTGATTTTCAGGTTCCTTAGAGGCGCCGGAGGTTGATCATGGTGTGATTAAATATGGACCCCTATTTATGCTCATTGCTACTAATAATACATCAAGTATTATTGTAAATTACTAATACCACAAATTAAATTTGCTGTGTTGTTGTCCAACCACGTTGGGCTGTTTGTGCATTTCCGCCATCGCGGGTGAAACCGGCACACTGAGTTTATCCATTAAAGAACCAACTACCGAGGCGGACAGATTATGAGCCATTCACTGCATCTCTGAGTGATAAAACATCTAGATTATTATTGTAATCTCCATTCCCCGATGGAGGGAATGAGATGTTGTGTCAAAGAAGTGTCACTAAGGGTCTCTCTTTGCCTGGTAGAGGGAGCTCTGGCTTGGTTGATTGTGTCTACGACGGCAGGTGGTAGGCCACTTAGATCTTCCACATCCTGTCCAGGGGCCAGACATGGAGGTTCTAGAGGTGTGGGCACGGATGCCAGAGGGTGCCCCATCCATGAGAAAGAAGGTCCTTCCTCAGGGGAATTTGCCAGGGAGGGGCTGTTGTGAGGAGCACGAGATCCAAAAACCAAGTCCGAGTGGGCCATTAGGGGGCCACCAGAATGACTTATTCCTCATCCTCCCTGACCTTGCACAGCACCTGTGCAAGTAGGCTCACTGAGGGAAATGCGTAACTGTGTGCCAGCCCGTCTGTCCCGAGTAGAGCCTCCGTTAGGGAGTACCAGAGCGGGCAATGGGAGGTCTATTGGGAAGCGAACAGGTCTACCTGTGCTTTGCTGAACCATTCCCAAACCAGCTGGACCGACTGGGGGTGAAGACTCCACTCTCCGCTGAGGTGCCTTGTTGCGTCCGCTGCCGTATTGAGGTTGCCGGGATGTGAGTGGCGCGCAGTGATCTGAGTCACTGCTGGCTCCAAAGGAGCTCTCAATAGAGGGACTACTGAGAGCATCCTGAGCAGCTGCATCACTGCCTGGTTTGAGACTTGCACCGTTTCGAAGCGTAAAGCCCTGCAGAGGATAGTGAGGGCAGCTGAGAAGATCATCGGGGTCTCTCTTCCCTCCATCAAAGACATTTACAAAAAACACTGCATCCGCAAAGCCACCAGCATTGTGGACGACCCCACACAGCCCTCACACAAACTCTTAACCCTCCTGTTGTCTGGCAAAAGGTACCGAAGCATTCAGGCCCTCATGGCCAGTCTGTGTAACAGCTTCTTCCCCCAAGCCATCAGACTCCTCAATACTCAGAGACTGGTTTGACACACACACACACATGTCCTGAGTTGCACTTTAATTATTGTCACTTTATAACCGGCTGCTACTTCAATAACTGCTATGTGCATAGAACACTATCTCATAGTATGTTATGTTTACATTTGGCATTTTTAGAAACTGTCAACTATTTGCACTACTGTGTACTGGTCGGCAGTACACTGTCTCTCACAGTGCCTATTGTCCTGTTCATTGTTAGTAATTTATTGTACTGTCCCATACTTTTTGCACACGTTTGCACGTGCACTTTATATAGGTATTTTATTTAGTTTGTGTAGTCTCATGTGGTTCTGTGTTTGTCCTATGTTGTTTTATGTAGGACCATGGTCCTGGAGGAACGTTGTCTCATTTTGCTGTGTTCTGTACTAACTGTATATGGTTGAAACGACAATAAAAAACACTTGACTTGAGATGGCAGGCAAGTTGTGACATGTGACGGGAGCGCACGCCACCTTGGCAATTTATGTACGCTACCTTTGCGGTGCAGTCTGAATCAAGACGTACTTGCCCCAAATCAGCAGGAGGAAACTCTGTAGGGCAAGAAATACAGCCAGCAACTCTAGACAGTCGATGTGCCAACACAGCAGGTGCCCTTTCCAGGAACCAGCGGCTGCGTGCCCATTGCACATGGCACCACTACCCTGTTTTGAGGCGTCTGTGGTGACCAGAACACATCGGGACACCTTCTGTAAGGGGACTACTGTCCGCAAAAAACAGAGGTCTGTCCAGGGTCTGAAAGTCTGGCGGCAGGCAGGGGTGATGAACACATGGTGCAGGCTGCGGCGCCATGCCCATCTCAAGATTCGAGTCTGTAGCCAGTGCTGAAGCGGTCTCATATGCATAAACCCCAGTGGCGCAACCGCCATGGAGGTTGCCCGATATGCCCCAGGAGCCTCTGAAAATGTTTAGAGGAACCACCATACCTGGCTTGAATAAGGTGAGGCATTTCAGCACTGACTGCGCACGCTGGTCGGTGAAGCGTGCTATCATTGAGACTGAGTCTAACTCCATGCCGAGAAAAGAGATGCTCTGAACCGGGGCGAGCTTGATCTTTTTGCAGAGGCCCTAGGTGGCTGTGCGGATGCCCATTTGCAGGGCAAGGGCTGCCTCTGCAACCTTTGTGAAGATGCTAGGGGACAAAGACATGCCGAAGAGGAGGACTCTGTACTGATACGCCTGGCCATCGGTGTCATGTCAAGATAGAGATGTGGATATACGCATCCTTCAGGTCTACCGCTGTGAACCAATCTTGATGCAAGTTAAGGTGTGTCTTTGTGTAAAGGTGTTAGGTGTTGCCCAGCCCGCAGCTCTACAGATGTCTGCTAGCGAGGTGCCTCTAGCCAGTGCCCATGAGGATGCCACACTCCTGGTAGAGTGGGCTCGAACCCGCAAAGGGGGTGGCACAGCCTGGGTGTGATAGGCCAACTGAATGGCCTCCACCACCCAGTGAGACAGCCTCTGTTTGGAGACAGCGTTCCCTTTCTGCTGTCTTCCAAAGCAGACAAAGAGCTGCTCAGAGCGCCTAAAGCTCTGGGTGCGTTCCAGGTAGGCATGCAAGGCACGTACCGGACACAGCAGTGAGAGGGCTGGGTCTGCCTCCTCCCGGGGCAGCGCTTGTAGGTTCACTACCTGATCTCTGAAGGGCGTGGTAGGAACCTTGGGCACATAGCCCGGTCAAGGTCTTAGGATCACATGAGTGTCTGCCGGACCGAACTCCAGGCAAGTGTCGTTGGTAGAGAACGCTTGCAGGTCCCCGACCCTCTTGATGGAGGCGAGCGCGATCAGCAGGGCCATCTTTAAAGAGAGAGCCCTAAGTCCAGCTGATCCTAGCGGCTCGAAAGGGGATCTCTGGAGACCGGCGAGGACCACCGAGAGATCCCAGGAGGGGAACAGGTTTGGCCGGGAGGGATTTAACCTCCGGGCACCTCTTAGGAACCTGACGATTAAGTCGTGCTTACCCAGGGACTTTCCGTCTACTGGGTCGTGGTGAGCTGCGATAGCGGCAACATACACCTTCAAGGTGGACAGGGACAGCCTCCCCTCCAACCTCTCCTGTAGGAACAGGAGCACAGACCTAACTGCGCACCTCTGTGGGTCTTCTGCCCGGGAAGAACACCAATTCACGAACAGATGCCATTTCAGGGCGTAGAGTTGCCTGGTAGAAGGGGCTCTGGCTTGGTTGATCGTGGCTACGACCGTGGGTGGTAGCCCAGCTAGATCTTCCGCGTCCCATCTAGGGGCCAGACGTGGAGGTTCCAGAGGTCTGGGTGCAGATGCCAGAGCGTGCCCCATCCCTGAGAAAGAAGGTCCTTCCTCAGGAGAATTCGCCAGGGAGGGGCTGTCGCGAGGAGTATGAGGTCCGGGAACCAGGCCCGGGTGGGCCAGTAAGGAGCCACGAGAGTGACTTGCTCCTCGTCCTCCCTGACCTTGCACAGCACCTATGCAAGAAGGCTCACTGGGGGGAATGCATACTTGCGCAGCCCCACCGGCCAGCTGTGTGCCAGTGCATTTGCCCCGAGGGGAGCCTCTGTGCGGGCGTCCCAGAGCGGGCAGTGGGATGTCTCTCGGGAGGCAAACAGGTCTACCTTGGCCTTGCCGAACCGTTCCCAAATCAGCTGAACCGAGTGGGGGTGAAGCCTCCACTCTCCTCCAGGCAAGCATTGTCATGACAGCGCGTTCGCCATCACATTGAGGTTGCCGGGGATGTGAGTGGCACGCAGCGACCTGAGTCGGTGCTGGCTCCAAAGGAGGAGACGACGGGCGAGTTGCAACATGTGGCGGGAGCGTACGCCGCCTTGGCGATTTATGTACGCGACCGCAGTGGTGCTGTCCGACCTGACCAGGACATGTTCGTCCCGAATTAACGGGAGAAACTGCCGCAGGGCTAGAAGGACGGTCAACAACTTTTCCAACGGCCTCAGGCTGCGTGCCCATTGCAAACGGCGACCCAACCCGATCTGGAGGCGTCGGTTGTGACCAGGATGCGTCTGGACACCTGCTGTAGGGGTACTCCAGCCCGTAAGAAACAAAGGTCTGTCCAGGGGTTGAATGCTTTGCGGCAGGCGGGGGTGATCGTTACCCGGTGCGTGCCGTGGCGCCATGCTCGTCTCGGGACTCGGGTCAGAAGCCAGTGTTGGAGCAGTCTCATATTCATCAACCCCAGCGGCGCGACCGCTGCGGAGGATGCCATTATGCCCCAGGAGCCTCTGGAAAAGTTTTAAAGGGACCGCTGTGCCTGGCCTGAAGGCGGCGAGGCAGTTCAACACTGACTGGGTGCGCTCGTTGGTGAGACGCGCCGTCATTGAGACCGAGTCTAACTCCATCCCGAGAAAAGAGATGCTCTGAACTGGAGTGAGCTTGCTCTTTTCCCAGTTGACCTGAAGTCCCAAGCGGCTGAGGTGCCTGAGCACCTGGTCTCTGTGAGCGCATAGTGATTCTCGCGAGTGGGCCAGAATGAGCCAGTCGTCGAGGTAATTGAGTATGCGGATGCCGGCTACTCGGAGCGGGGCAAGAGCTGCCTCTGCGACTTTCGTGAAGACGCGAGGGGACAGAGACAGGCCGAAAGGGAGGACTTTGTACTGATACGCCTGACCATCAAACGCAAACCGCAGGAAGGGGCGGTGTCAAGGCAGGATGGAGACGTGAAAGTACACGTCCTTCAGGTCTACCGCTGCGAACCAATCTAGATGCCGGACGCAGGTTAGAATGTACTTCTGCGTGAGCATTTGAACGGGAGTTTGTGCAATGCTTGGTTGAGAACTTGCAGATTTCTCGCAGAAAGCCGCCGCCTTTCTTGGGCACAATGAAGTACGGGCTGTAGAAACCCTCCCTCATCTCGGTTGGAGGGACTGGCTCTATCGCGTCTTTGGCCAGAAGAGTCGCGATTTCCGCTCGCCGGGACTGGGCGTGTTCGCCGTGTACTGCGGAGAAGCAGACACCCATGAAGGGGGGTGGGGGCCTGGCAAACTGAATTGTGTAACCGAGTCGGATGGTCCGGGCCAGCCAGCGAGACGGGTTGGGAAGTGAAAGCCACGCATCCAACCTCTGCGCTAGGGGCACCAAGGGGACGATTAATTTTGACGTGCCCGGAGGGGCTTTGCATCGGGGCGGAGCAGGTAGGGCAGCGTTGGCCGGCGACAGGGCGACCCGCGGCTGAGGTGCTGAGAAAAGACTCAAAGCACTTACCGAAGCGAACTTTGTCGGCCTCGCGCATCTCGACCAGGTTGAGCCAAAGGTGACGTTCCTGGATCACTAGGGTGGCCATCGCCTGCCCGAGTGCCTGCGCGGTGACCTTCATGGCTCTGAGGGCGAGGTCGGTCGCTGAGCGCAATTCCTGCAGCACATCGGGGTCAGGGCTACCCTCGTGCAGATCTCTGAGCGCCTTGGCCTGGTGGACTTGCAGGAGGGCCATGGCGTGCAAAGCGGAGGCGGCCATTCCCGCGGTGCTGTAGGCTTTGTGGTTGAACGAGGACGCAGTCCTACAGGCCTTGGAAGGGGGTACAGGGCGCCCGCACCAGGTGGTAGGGTCACCGGGACAGAGATGGATCGCAACCGCCCTATCCACCTGGGGAATCGCCGTGTACCCGTGGGCCTCTCCGCCGTCAAGGGTAGC
This sequence comes from Moxostoma hubbsi, assembly GCA_032164185.1. Lineage (NCBI taxonomy): Eukaryota > Metazoa > Chordata > Actinopteri > Cypriniformes > Catostomidae > Moxostoma > Moxostoma hubbsi. The sequence goes on along the minus strand of JAVLUX010000110.1, from coordinate 237,821 downwards.
GAGAGCGGACGAGCAGGGCTTTTGACGGATGGAGAGCGGGGCTCTCCATGACGACGTCAGCTCGTCATGCACCTCTGTGAAAAACGGGACCGGAGGGGGGCGTGGCTGTGAGCGGCGCCCAGACCCCAGGAACCAGTCGTCCAACCGTGACGGGTGTGGGGAGGGTGGAGGTTTCCAGTCCAACCCCACCCCGACGGCGGCCCGGGCAAGCATGTCGGACATCTGCGCATCCGCCTCAACCTGGGCGTGCTGGCCCGAAGGCGGCAGCCCAGGGGAGGAGTCAGCGTCAGACACCGCACTCTCCGATGGGGCGGCGAGCTCATCGGCTTCGAGCTCTAGAGGATAGGCAAACCGGCCCGGAGGCTAGTCGCCGTTACCTCGAGACTGAATGGAGGTCAACGAGCGTGTCAGGGGGCAGGTGGTCCGAGGGGGCGTACCCGGCGGAGCTGCACCCGCTGCCCTCCCCAAATCGCCTCCAGCGCCAACCGCATCGTCCTCAATCCCGTGGGAAGAAGGAGCGATACGTGGGGCGGCAGGAGTGGCGTGCTTTCTGTTGAAAGCGAGCCGCGACCGCAACGCTTCCATGGTCATATTCTCGCAATGAGAACATGAACCGTCCACAAACGCTGCCTCGGTGTGATCGGCGCCCAGACACACGAGACAGCGCCTGTGGCCGTCAGAAGCGGAGAGCACTCTACCGCATCCAGGAACTACACAGGGTTTGAATGGCATCTTTATAAAGACACGCCCTGAAAAGGGCATTCAACACCACTGTGTATTGCTCTTTTAGAGAAATAAACTCTTTACGAGAAAATTGCTCTTTATAAACTCTTTTAGACACTGCGCTGTCGAAGCGCTCAGGGGCAAACTGCACGCCGGCAGAGAAGAGAAAAGCCGCTGAAGGTGAGCCGTAAATCCAACAGCAGCAGCGCGTCAGAGGATCAGAAGCAGGGTAAGTTGTGTGTAGCACAGCAGACAGCATTCACACGACCATCGGCTCCGAAGAAAATTACTGAATGAACGAGCGTATTTCTCTCGCCTTTATATCCGTATCCGGAGGCGGAGTATGCAAATTCTGTTCGCCAACTCTCATTGGCCTTTTTTCATAGATCAGAGGTATCTTTCGGCGCTCAAGAGAGACCCCTAGTGTCGCTTCTTCGACACGACGTCGAAGTGAGCGACAGACGGGGAACTATATATATAATATAATGCGAATTATAAGGATAAAATATATAATTCTATTAATATAATAATAGAATAATTTTCAGTTATTCTGAATATTATATTTAAAATCTAAAATTAAAGTTTTGCTGCTTTTAGTTAGGATCTATTATATTGATTAGAGGGGTTATTAGAGCAGACTTGTGGTTGTACTGTGAAACTGAATTAAAGTACAAAAGTTAATGTGTAATACAAGTTTGTGTCAGTCTATGTATTGAGTCATTTTATACATTTGTAACTATTTTTATGAAACTTTGAATTCAAAACACAGGTTTGAATTATTGTCTGAGTGCAGATTGCAATATTGAACTTCCTGATTTTTATTTGACAAGTTTTCACGTGGGTGCTGTGGCTGTTCATTTCAACTGTCTTTATCATATTTGACAACAATTACAGAACACTATCAATGTCTTGACAGTTTTAATTTATGGATACTAACATTTGCATTTAGCTTTATCATTATTTAATGTCAAAGTGTGTTGTGAATGCGCAACATGAGCACTGTCTGTGACTGCTTGTGTCTTTCAGCATTTCTGTTAGATAAGATGAATGTGGTGGCAGAATGCCAGCAAAATGTTGTGTTAGATTTGACAGATTAGACCGCTCCAATTAATCTCTGTATCTTAAAAATAATATAAAATAAAATTTGCCTTCAGGTTTAAAGTTAGCTAGGTTTGGGTACACAACACAGCTTGTTATAATCATCGATTAAATTAAAGTTTGACACAAAGCCATCACATACAGAAATATTCAAAGCTATAGTATTATTATAATTATATGAATACCTGTAATAAAATGTTTATTGATCGCTTCGGTTCAGTCAGTTCTCTTATGTAAATCCTTTTTTTGTGTTTTTGACATTGCGATTTTGACAGCCAACAGCACAGCACAACATTTTATTTAATTTTACCTTTTTAAAGGACTGATGGGTCAGCTAACTACTGGATTGGTTTAGTGTTTACGGCAGTCTTTTCAAGTCAAGTCAAGTGGTTTTTATTGTCGTTTCAACCATATTCAGTTAGTACAGTACACAGCGAAATGAGACAATGTTCCCCCAGGACCATGGTGCTTCATAAAACAACATAGGACAAACCCAGAACCACATGAGACTACACAAACTAAATAAAATACCTATATAAAGTGCACATGCAAACGTGTGCAAAAAGTACGGGACAGTACAATAAATTACTAACAATGAACAGGACAATAGACACAGTAAGAGACAGTGCAGCACCGACCAGTACACAGTAGTGCAAAAAGATGACAGTTTTTAAAAATGCCAAATGTAAACATAACATACTATGAGATAGCGTTCTATGTTTGTGGTCTGAAACGGTGCAAGTCCCAAACCAGGCAGTGATGCAACTGCTCAGGATGCTCTCAGTAGTCCCTCTATAGAATGTAGTGAGGATGGGGGGTGGGAGATGTGCTTTCCTCAGCCTTCGAAGAAAGTAGAGACGCTGCTGGGCTATCTTGGTAATAGAGCTGGTGTTGAGGGACCAGGTGAGATTCTCCGCCAGGTGAACACCAAGGAATTTGGTGCTCTTGACGATCTCCACAGAGGAGCCGTCGATGTTCAGCGGAGAGCGGTCACTCTGTGCTCTCCTAAAGTCAACAACCATCTCTTTTGTTTTATCCACATTCAGAGACAGGTTGTTGGCTCTATACAAGTCAGTTAGCCGCTGCACCTCCTCTCTGTATGCTGACTCGTCGTTCTTGCTGATGAGACCCACCACGGTCGTGTCATCGGCGAACTTGATGATGTGTGAGTCAGCAGAGTGAACAGTAGTGGACTGAGCACACAGCCCTGGGGGGCCCCAGTGCTCAGTGTGGTGGTGGTGGAGATGCTGTTCCCGATCCGGACTGACTGAGGTCTCCCAGTCAGGAAGTCCAGGTTCCAGTTGCAGTGGGAGGTGTCCAGGCCCAGCAGGTTCAGCTTTCCAATCAGGTGCTGGGGAATGAATGTGTTGAATGATGAGCTGAAGTCTATGAACAGCATTCGAACGTATGAGTCCTTTTTATCTAGGTGAGTGAGGGCCAGATGGAGGGTGGTAGCGATGGCATCATCTGTTGAACGGTTTGGATGATATGCAAACTGCAGTGGGTCTAGTGAGGGGGTCAGCTGGGTCTTAATGTGCCTTATGATGAGCCTCTCGAAGCACTTCATGATGATGGGTGTGAGTGCGATGGGACGGTTGTCGTTGAGGCAGGACACTGAAGAATTCTTTGGCATGGGGACGATGGTGGTGGCCTTGATGCATGTTGGAACAACGGCGCTGCTCAGAGAGATGTTAAAGATGTCGGTAAGAACATCTGCCAGCTGGTCTGCACAACCTCTGAGCACTCTGCCAGGAATGTTGTCTGGTCCAGCAGCCTTCCGGGGGTTGACTCTACGTAGAGTATTCCTCACATCAGCCGTGGTAAGACAGAGCACCTTGTCGTTGGGGGATGGAGGGATGGTCTTCCTCGCCACCACGTCGTTCTGCACTTCAAGCCTAGCGTAGAAGTCATTCAGCGCATTTGGAAGGGAGGCATCTTTTTCATAAGCAACTGATGTTTCCTGTAGTTGGTAATGGCCTGGATGGCCTGCCACATGCGCCACGTGTCACTACTGTCATGGTGAGTGACTGTGGATTCTCTGGGCATGTGCATGCTTTGCCTCTCTGATGCCCTGGACAGTTTGGCCCTTGCTGTTCTTAGGGCTGGCTTGTCGCCTGCTCTGAAGGCAGAGTCTTGGGTCCTCAGCAATGCACCTCCACAGTCATCCATGGCTTCTGGTTGGAGCGTGTGGTGATGGTCTTGGAGAAAGTGACATCATCAATGCACTTGCTGATGTAGCTGGTCACTGATGCTGTGTATTCCTCCAAGTTGGGGTAGAGTCGCCATATATTGCAACCTCCTTGAACATGTGCCATTCAGTACACTCAAAACAGTCCTGAAGAGCAGAGATGGCTCCTGCTGGCCAGGTTTTCACTTACTTCTGGAGCGATTTTGTGTGCCTGACGAGCAGTCTGTATGCTGGAATTGAGATGTGGTCTGAGTAGCCGAGGTGGGGGCAGGGCTCCACCGGAATGCGCCTGGGATGATTGTGTAAACAAGATCAAGCACGTTCGCCCCTCTCGTTGCAAAGTCCATATACTGATGGAATTTAGGGAGCACTGTCTTGAGATTCGCATGGTTGAAATCTCCGGCGACAATAAACAGTCCGTCAGGGTGAGTGTTCTGCAGTTCATTAATAGCCCCATACAGTTCACCGAGCGCTTCCTTAGCATTAGCGCTGGGGGGAATGTAAACTCTGGTTATAATAACAGTGGTGAATTCCCGTGGTAAATAAAAAGGTCTGCATCTAACAGTCACAAGCTCCACCAGCGATGAGCAGTAGCTAGAGACTAGCATAGAGTTCTTGCACCATTCCGTGTTGATGTAAACACACAAGCCACCACCGCGAGTCTTACCGCACAGAGCTGCATTTCTGTCGGCACGAAACGAGGCGAATCCGTCTAGCTCAGTGGTCGGGAACCTATGGCTCGCGAGCCACATGTGGCTCTTTGTTAAAATCAGATGGCTCGCCGGGTCTCTCACCAACACATGAACGTTTAAAATTTTCTAGAGCAGTGGTCGGGAACCTATGGCTCGCGAGCCACATGTGGCTCTTTGTTAAAATCAGATGGCTCGCCGGGTCTCTCACCAACACATGAACGTTTAAAATTTTCTAGAGAGACTTTTCCAACAGAAAGTGTGGGTGCGATTGCAAATCTTGAAGTCAATGACACTGTTTTGATTTCCTTTCTCCCAATGCAATGAAAGCGCTTCTCCAACACACAAATGTTTCCCAATAACTATTGATCTTAACTGTTAAGAGGATTTTCTACGAGCAATTTTATGAACGTTCGTTATTTTTTATGTGCAACCAGGATCACCCACAAAATGCGACGAGACTCAATCCAGTGAGTTATCACTCGTTTTTTTCTGTTCCATTCAACTGAAAACTGTTTGCAAAAATAATGTAGTCTATGAGAATGCTGCAAATGATCTCCGATCATCTCATGAGGTACTGCGAGTTTAGTTTGCTCTTACACATTGTGAATGCAACTCTGCAGGTTCAGTGATATATACAGTTATCCTTGTATTAAATAAACAAAGACGAAAGTGATTAACTCACAAGGTAATACAAGACATGTTCACCTTGATCCTAAAATTGAGTTCTATTTTTTTCCCTTTAAGGTGGCATAAATATGACTAAAACGGAATACAAACACAATTGATAAGAACACATATTTTTTGGGAATACAATCATTTTTTTAGGCTTATTTATTATGAATTATTATCATTTCATTACATTTATAATTGTCTTTAGTTCTTAAGTTGTATGCTAGTAATTTTCACCTGTTGCTGCATACTGATACTTGCGTGAGGGCAAATGGAGCCGTTGGAGACGGTAAATGTTTGGATTTGGGTTGATGGTTATATAGAGGATGTTTTTATCACTTCGTTATTTGTATTGCTTTTTCGTTTCGTATAAAGTGCAATTTGAATTTAGAAATGTCTTTTCATTCGTTTTTCGTGTTTCAATAAATTAACACGTTTAAAGCAAAATCAATAAAGCAAAAATATTCACTGATCTTGGAGATTGATCATATAATCGAATGTTGATATTTTAAATGCGATTATCATTCAAATGTGTTTTTACATATCGTCAAGCCCAAAAGGGAAGTTACATTTTTCATGAAGTAAAAGGAAGTCATTTTACGGAGAGCTGCACAAACATGTGTACTCAGTTCCATATTGCAACATGTTACCTATTAATGTTTGCATATTTGTTTGTTTTTGAGTAGTCTATGGGCAATATAAACATTTTATTGAAAAACTTTGTTTTTGAAAATAGTAAATTATTTGTTTGTGGTATGGCTCTTTTGAAAAAATGCATCAACCAAAAATCTAAAAATTGGCTCCTTAGTGAAAAAAGGTTCCCGACCCCTGGTCTAGCTGAATGGCGGCTTCCGGAACTCTGTTGTTGAGCCAGGTCTCTGTGAAAACAAAGACGCAGCAGTCTCTAAACTCAAGTTGCGTAGCCTGCTGGAGTCGGATGTAGTCCAGTTTATTGCCAGGGAGCAAACATTTGAGAGCAGGATAGACGGCAGAGCCAGCCGGCTAGGGTTTGTTTTTAGCTTAGCATGGACCCCCGCCCTCTTGCCATGCTTCCACTTCCTTGCACACCACTTACGACGTCCTCTCTCCCGGCCGCCGGCATCAGGCGAAGCCGAGGACTGGAGGCCTGGTCTCCGCAGCAAGCCGAGTTCGCGTAGCACCTCCTGCAGATCATCATGCAGCTTGGTTGTTGCAGGAATCCTATATTTGAGCAGTGTCTGGCAATGGTAGACACGAACACAGGTTGCTCCGATGTCCATGTGCCACAAAAGTTGGGTTTTTTAACAAAAATAGCACCATTTTGGATCCGGAGCGGCCTCTGCGTGCTACCGTGCCACCATCTTGGATAATTTTTCCACCACTTTCCTTTTTGATGTAGGCTGTGAAATATTAATACTTTAGAAGTATTAGTTAAATAAAAAAAATGGGCAAGGCATCATTTCAACAGAATCTTGACAAAAAAGAAGGATGTTTTTGAGTTTGTTGTGGTGGTTCAAAGCAGCTTGCAAGTGCGAACTTTCAGAAAAACTTCATACCGGCTGTTAAACATATTCTTACTGCCATTGGTCTATATCATGAGTGGGTGTTGAACCTGTGCTCCACCTACTTTATGGCAAACATTTTTTTCTGGTCAGTTTCTCAAGGTTGTGCCATATTGAGAATATAGTCAGGGCTGAAGGGGTTGTAGGCACTCCACTTTGCGTTATGCATAACAATGCCCTACAGTCACGGCTATTCACAATATAGCATCTAAATCATCACCGAATTGTTCAAACAGCTTCTTTTACTGATTTCATGTGGATTCTGTTCATAGAATCAACCTTATTATTCTCCAGCTCCAGTGGCTTGGGCAAAAAACAATAAGTCACAAATGTGTACATTTTAATTTCCCAGTTGCCCAATGTCTTTCAAGCAGGGCGGGGCCATGGCGAGGTCGAACACGGGCACCTTGCCATAGATGGGGGGTTCCCCCTTTGATAGCGATCTCTGAGGGACTGCAAATACCCACAATAAACTGTCATTGTATTTATGTGAATGTAATTTTACACATTTGTGAATAATTTGTCTGCAACTTTGAATAGGGAACACAGGTCTTTGATTATTGTCTGTTAGTTCAGATTTCAACATTAAACTTTTAAAGTTTTCACATCGTTGCTACATTTTTACTCTCATATGTCGGTGGTGTTTAAATTTTCACAAACCTTATATGGTTGTGAGTGTGTCAGAGCCTTTAAATTGTACAAAAGTGACTCTTTAAGAAAGACACAACAGCATTTCATTCATACACTCTGAATCATGTCTGCTTTTCTCCATCTGTCCATCTCATAGTGTTTGATCCTGTCTAACTTCTTCTCGTTTCTCTTCTAGAAAAGGAAGTCCAGTTCCAACACCCAGCTGATGGTGAGTGTTTGGAGAATCTGCCTCAAGGAAAGTCATTGCGAATAGCCCAAAGCCTTAAAGGCAACACAATGAGCTGTCATGGAGCTGGACTTTCTTTTTACTGTTGTTGATGTAACATCTCACCTGTAAAGTTGGTCAAATCAGATGTGTTTATGTTATATACTCCATTTACTCAATTAATAAATTACTTGTATTAGAACATGATTTTTCAAAGCTGCTTTGAAATGATGTGTATTGTGAAAAGCACTGTACAAATTAAAATGACTTGATTCACTGTCTTAATGGGATTATTGCAGGAGCAGTGTCAGCTCAGCACCCTCCCTACCTCTGATCTCCACTAACTCTTTCTTTCTTAAGGACACAGAAGAGTCATAGAGAGCAGCTGCCACCTCATGAATTCTGTGATATCAGCCTTTAAAATTAACCATAAAACCCTAAATGTGACTATTTGTCATTTGTAGGAATCATCCGAGAGCACCAACACCACCATTGAGGATGAGGATACAAGAGGTACCTGCACACCTTCCTATTTACAGTGCCTTGCTAAAGTATTCAGTTATCCTTGGATATGTTGTGTCTGGATGTAAAATGGATTTAATTGGGATTTTTTGCAATTAGTTTCATGCAGTTTGTCAAACACTATGAGGGTGCAGCCATTTGCCATTTTCAGTAGTAATAGTTACTTTCTGTAGTTGGTAATAAAGTAACTATAATTTAGCCAGGCAAAGTGTTTAGTGAATTAGGAACATTCTAAATAAGCCTGATTTACATAGAAAGGAGACATATTTGCACTTACAAGAATTACATTGACTGTTTAAGTTGTCTTGCAGGTGGTTAGTAAATAGGCAGTGGGTTTTAATGCTAAATTATAGTGCATGAAATATTGTTCAACGAATTTGCCTTAAAATAAACCAGTCAAAACCTGTTGCAAGAAAATTGCTGCTCACCAACTGTCCATATACAACCATGCACATCTTAATTGCTCATAAAATTTTATAAATGATATGCACATGGATTTTACTGAAGTGGGATCCACCATCATTTGAACTCTGAGCAGAAAAAACACTGTAAAACATCTCTGTCTGTTTTACAGTGAGGAAACAGGAGATCATCAAAGTTACTGAGCAGCTCATTGAAGCCATCAGCAATGGAGATTTTGAGAATTACACGTGAGTTTGGAGACCATTTGATATATATTCAATGAGCCTTCATGATGTGAGGTAGTAGTACCCACAACAGGGGAAATAAATTAGACTTTTAAACAGAACAGCATCAAAAAATTCAAATCAAATCATCTTTCCACTCAGCGGACCACAGCAGTCCTTAAAGTATACTATTTGAGGCATTGAGATGAACATGCTCTGGCTAGTTATGGAACGTCTTAAAGATAAATTCAGTAATGTTTTGTTCCTCGTCTGTCTCCCACTTGACATTGTGTCAAATTAAGCGACACTAATACGTCTCTGGGGGACGGAGCACCCTCTGGCATCCGCGCCCAGTCCTCTGGACCTCCACGTTACCTCTGAACTTGAGAAAAGGCCAATGAGAAATTGGCAGACAGAATTTGCATGTCCCTCCCCCGGACATATGGGTATAAAAGGAGGGAATCTTGCATCTGTTCATTCAGATTTCTTCTTCGGAGCCGAGCGGTTGTGTGATCAGCGAGCTGAGATCACCCCTGTTCCACTCACCTCTGTAGAGCATTTGCTGTTGGATCTACGGCGCATATCAGTGGCTTTCTCCTTCTCTGCACATCAGTGAAGCTTTGCCCCTCGGTGCTTCAACAGCGCTTCTAAAAGAGAGAATTTTCCCTAAAAGAGTTTATTTATCTAAAAGAGCACACAAAGCTGGCATTGAATGTCCTTTTTTTAGGACGCATCTTTTTAAAGATGCCCTTCCGCCCCTTTGTATTTCTTGGATGCGGTCGATTTCTATCCGCTCCTGACGGTCACACACGCTGCCTTGTGTGTCTGGGCCAAGATCACACTGAGGCGGCATTTGTGGATGGTTCATGTTCTCACTGCGAGAATTTAACCATACCAATGTTGCGGTCGTGGCTTTTCTTCCTAAAAAGGAACACCACTCCAGAAACCCCCTGCATCGCTCCTACGGGATTGAGGAAGACCCGGCTGGTGATGGAGGCGATTTGGGGATGGCAGCGGGCTCGGTTTCGTCGGGTAGATCCACACAAACCAACTGCCCCCTGGTATGCTCATTGACTTCCGTCTGGGCTCGAGGTGAGAGCGGCTCACCTCACGGCCAGTCTGTTTACTCCCTCGAGCCCACTGAGCTGGATGACAAATTCGCCGCTGCATCAGAGAGCGTCCCAGCGTCTGACGCGGAAGATCTACTCGATTGCCACCTTCGGGTCAGCACGCCTATTCTGAGACATGCTTGTCCGGGCCGCCGTGAGCGTAGGGTTGGACTGGAACCCTCCATCCTCCCCGCAGCCCTCATGGCTAGATGATTGGTTTCTTGGGTCCGGGCGCCACTCATAGCCACGCCACACCCCCCACCCCTGGTCCCTAATTTCCCGGAGGTGCATGATGAGCTGACGAGGACGTGGAGGGCACCTTTCACTGCCCGCAACCAGGAAGTGCACGCCCCCTGTCTCGTGAACATCTTCGAGGACCCGGAAGGCTCCCAAGCGTTCCTGAGATGGATGACCCAGGGAACAAGATGTTTGCGCCAGAGCTGGTAAGCAGACCACTCCATCCCCCGGTGGAGGGCTGGGAGGAGAATCCTTGTTTAAAGTTATTTCCTTTGCCACACTTCCTTCGGGCTGAGGCACCCACATTCTCAATAAAAGAGCAATTTCCTAATTTCCTGGGTTATCTGACCTGCAAATGTAATCCTCCGGACCCACGACTGCTTCCCCCCACTGGCCGGTTCTAACGAATCTAGAGGATGCCTACATGGGACCTCCTCCTCAGTCACTAACCCGCCCGCTGTCGGGTGCGTGGAGCAAGATAAGTGCTTCGAGACTTCTCTCAGCACCAAAGCCTCTTGATGCGATTTTTTCCTCCTGACACGACAGTACCTGCTCCATCCCGCTGCAAAGCCTCACCAGGCTTCAAAAATGATCGTCACTGTGCACCCACAGGGACCAGGTCCTCATGCACTTCAGCCGTCTAGGACTTCAGGTCAACTGATAAAAGAGCAAGCTCGCCCCGGTTCAGAGCATCTCTATTCTTTTTCTTTTCTCTGCATGGAGTTAGACTCAGATTCAATGACAGCATGCCTCACCAACGAGCGCGCACAGTCGGTGCTGAAATGCCTCACTTTATTCAAGCCAGACACAGCGGTTCCTCTAAAAAGATCCAAATGAGACTGCTTTAGCACTGGCTTCAGACTCGAGTCTCGAGATGGGCATGGCGCCATGGTAAAAACCGTGTGTTCATCACCCCCGCCTGCTGCCAGACTTTCAACCCCTGGACAGACCTCTGTTTTCTGCCGACAGTAGTCCCCGTACAGCAGATGTCCCAATGTGTTCTTGTCACCACAGACACCTCCAAACAGGGTTTGGGCGCCGTGTTCAATGGGCACGCCATCACCGGCTCCTGGAAGAGGCCCCGGCTGGGTAGTCAAGGGTAGCGGAAGCTCCCCTCGGGATAGACGGGCTGGCACACAGCTGGTCCTGGGGGCTGTGCAAGTATGCATTTCCCCCAGTGAGCCTACTTGCACGGGTGCTGTGCAAGGTCTGGGAGGGGACGAGGAACAAGTCACTCTAGTGGCCGATTGACCCACACAGACTTGGTTCTCGGATCTCACCCTACCTGGTGAATTCCCGAGGAAGGACCTTCGTTCTCAGGGACGGGGCACCCTCTGGCATCCACGCCCAGAACTCTGGACCTCCACATCTGGCCCCTGGATGAGATGTGGAAGATCTAAGTGGTCTACCACCTGCTATCATAAACACAATTGACCAAGCCAGAGCTCCCTCTAACAGGCAACTTTTTTTCGCAAATTAGTGTTCTTCCCAATCTGAAGACCCGCAGAGATGCGCAGTCGGGTCAGTGCTCTCATTTTTGCAGGAGAGGCTGGAGGGGAGGCTGTCCCCCTCCACCTTGAAGGTTTATGTAGCCGCTATATCGGCTCACCATAATGCAGTGGAGTAAGTCCCTAGGGAAGCATGATCTGTTCAGCAGGTTCCTTAGAGGCACTGTTCCCCTCATGGGATCTCTCTGTGGTTCTTTCAGGCCTCCAGAGACCCCCCTTTAAGCCGCTAGATTCAGTCGAGCTCTTAGCCCTTTCCTTGAAGACTAACCTCTTGATCGCGCTCGCTTCCATCAAGACGGTTGGGGACCTGCAAGCGTTCTCTGTCAGTGACACTTGCCTGGAGTTTGGTCTGGCAGACACCCATATTGTCCTAAGACCTCGACCGGGCTACGTGCCCAAGGTTCTGAGCAGCTCTTCGTCTGCTTTTGGTGGAGAGTGGATAGGGAATGCTGTCTCCAAACAGAGGTTATCCCACTGGGTCGTCGATGCCATCGCTTTGCCCCCAGGCCATGCCTGCCCCCTTATGGGTTTAAGCACACTCGATGAGAAGTGTGGCATCCTCGTGGACACTGGCCAACGGCACCTCCCTAGCAGACATCTGTAGAGCAGCTGGCTGGGCAACACCCAATACCTTTTATGAGATTTTACAATCTCAGGGTTGAGTCGGTCTCGTCCCGTGTTCTCACAGGTCCGAGCACGTAGAACTCGGGAATACGGAACGTCTGACCAGGTGATCTGCTTGCACATAGCTCCTTACCCTAAACCTTAACCCTCTAGAGTCGACAGACGTGTCGTTGCGACTTGCTGGATATTTTCGTCATTACTGCAGAAACAACTTAAAATACTCCATCATTTTTGGGTATACAGATAAGTGTAAGACATCATTAGAGACTATAAAGGGTCTACTTTTATTTGTGTACATTCACAATAACAACAAAATCTTGAGCTTTTGTAAAATAAAGAAAATAAAAAGGGTGAGCTTTCAGCAGTCTCTGCGTTCATGAGCATATTTCAGAAACACGTCACTAAAATGAACTGAAACTCTGCGAATACGTATCACACAAACATGAAATATATGTCTAAAGAAAGCTTAAAATGTCTACTTTTTAATAAACCAATTCAAATTTAAAACAAATATTCTCCTGCAATACAGTCTGTATGAAACAAAGCGATGTACAGTTTTTACTGGTTCATCTCATTATCTCTAATGTGATCCCACCCACCAGCAAAGCGCGCCATTCATGCGCTAATGTGCTGAGACGATCAACGCAAATGTACACACCCCCCCGAATGTGAGGTTTGATGTAAACACATTTCATTAATTTTTCTGCGCGTTTGTAACGATACACAGACAAGCAAACTCCTGGATGTAAGGAAGAGTTAATATTTTCCTCAGAAGAAGAGCGGGACTCCGATGAACATTTGTATTTTGAAGAGAGACTTGATCCAGCTGAGGATACAATTTCAGACGAGTAAGTCATTTAGTTTTCATTAGTTGACATGCTATTTTATATAAACATGTACATATTTTACTAGTGGGACTGTTTCCAGACTTTCCAGCCAGGATTCAGAGTATTGACATTTGAAATATGACTCCTAATAAAGCAAGTTTTAGTTACATTTAAATGCTGTTTCGGCTAAAGCAGGTATTTCAATTGTAAGCTGTATGATATAAATATGATATGTAATACGATATTAAAATAATATGAATGTTTAGATTATATTTTATCTAGTGTTTATTTTGCCTCATTATCATCAACAAAGCTTGTGCTTGCAAATATGTGTTCAATTTAAATGAGTAAAATGCACTTTAAATATGCCCATATTAGAAAATCACCATCTTATAATGATTTCTGAATGATCATGTGACACTGAAGACTGCAGTAATGATGCTGAAAATTATGCCCAGTTTATGGCCATTATTTTAGCCCAGTTTGTGCTGAATACAGTGTTTTCAGACTTTAGCCATTAATATGTTTTTAAGCAACTGAAAAAAGGCATGTCAAAACTTCTCCAGGGCCCAAAATACCCTCAGACCCAAGAGGGTTAAACATAAATGATAGTGTCATAAAAATTCAATATGAGATGAAAAACAGATGTTGTAAAAAAAAAAAAAAACCTACCTCCCTATCCTAAACCTTACCGATACGGTCATAAAAGCAAATGTGAGTTAAAAACACAATTGCTGAAGCAACCAAGTCATTTTGTGATTCTATGACAATTTTATTCTCAGCTTGACTTGTATCTTGGTCTTTTATGTTGCAAATACAACACAATATCAGTTGAACTACTGTCTTACATTGTAATGCTAGAATAAACTTGTGAATGTAGTTGGTTGTGTAGTGCAAAAGTTAAAATCTATTGCCTTTCAAATCATGCACTTTAGTAAAAGGGTACAGATGTCCTTAGATTGCATTGTGTGAGTAACAGAGCAAAAAGAAATGTTTATGAACAGATGATCTGCCTTTTTTCTAGTGTTTTGTGTAAAAGTTGTGGAACATTTTGCAATATGTACAATGTGCAACGTAAAACTCATTTTGCAAAAATGTAGTTCTAGTACCATGATTCTATGAGACCCAGTTTATTTAGTTACCAATTTTTTTAGTTACCAGTGCCATTGTAGAAATGCACTATTCACAGTCAGCCATGATTAAGTTATTCAGTGCTTAAAAGTGGGATAACTGGGGTTGGCAAGATAAGGCAAGCAATATTCGACTGGTCATGTGATCTCAACATGTAGGTAACTACCAAACATCAGTTTATTCAAAATATTGAACAACAGATGAAAAATGTGTTTACATAAGACTTAAAATCATCAGGTTATTCTCTGCTTTTGAATTCAAAATGTTAACAGGCATGTGCACAACATTTACGCACATTAGGTAAAGGCGTGGTCACATTTACCATTGCACAGTGAAATTCTGTGGGCAAAAAATGTGTGGGCGGATGTTGAGCACATGTGAAACTAGCAAAAAACTTATTGCCAAGCAGCCTCTTTTTTCACTTAATACTTTGGGTGAGTTAAGTTAAAATAAAACTCACAGCTAAAATGACATGACACTGTGAATATTCAGTGTTGCTATGTCCGAAATGCCGCCAACACAGAGGTTACTGCCAAACCAATCAACTTCCTATTGGCCAGTGTGGTGAATTTGCCTTTCAGAGTTCACCAAACTTAACTCCAAGCGAAAGTCTATTGAATGGATTCCTATTGAGATTTTTTATTTCACCTGCAGAATTGTGAAACAGTGCAAAGATAAATGTGACTGCACCTTAAGAACATCGGTAAAGGTATTAACATGCTATGAGTAACTGGGTTTGTGGGCAAAAATCTACCTTAGTCAGTTTATTCTAAAGCTGTTACTGACCTTGCCCTTAGAAAGGAAAGTCGTTTAAAGTGTTTACAGGTCTACACACTTTGTCGGTTTTTTAAGCATAAATGGTGTAAGAATGTGCATGTTTGCAAAATACTATTCATGTCAGTCACTATCTGTCAGTCTGATAAGGATTTGAGTGCTTTCAGGTTTCAGTCATCTATAAGCAGTGATGTTTGTGTGCAGGAAGATGTGTGATCCCAGTGTAACAGCATTTGAGCCTGAAGCGCTGGGAAATCTGGTGGAGGGGCTGGACTTCCATCGCTTCTATTTTGAGAACTGTAAGAGAAACTTTCCTGTATATCAAGACAGATAAAATATGTACATACATTTTGTATTAGTATTTTATTAATATCTAAATTACATCTGGATGCTATTTGTTTTCAATATTTGTATATTTTATCATATATTTTTGTCATATGTAGATTACTGTGAATCATCTGGATTTTATTATTGATAAACCAATGGATCACTAATCTTTAATCTATTCCATTCTTTAAAGTTTGCTTCATATTATGTCAGAAGTACAAGGAATGACGTATGAACAACTGAGGGTCTGGTTATTAGTAGTGATTTTATCTATGCATGTGTGAGATACTCCAACCTCATTAATTTGTCCAACTAATTTGTAAAAGCGGGACCTTATTTATATACAGATAAAAATGCAAATTGTGCAATGGGATGCATTGCAGGAACCAAAATATCTGTGTGTCTAATTCATCCAGCTTGAAGCAGAATGGTGTGCTTTTCGGTAGCTAAATTCAGAATTATTTCACCACTTTTGATGTTAATTTGTTTAAAAAATATAGAACAATAATATAATATCCATAAGACTGATGACAGGGCGACTTTTTCTTTGAATTCACATATCAAGTTAATGAACTCTTGAACCATACACACCTTTTTTTTTTTTTGACTGAAATTCAGCAAATTAGCTCAAATACTGAACTTTTTAATAATGAAGCAATAAGGCATGAGAGGCCATGCTATATTGTGAATATAGTCATGGCTGAAGGCAGGGATGGCATTACGAATTCTGAGGCCCCAAGCAAATGTCCATCTGGAGTCCCCTTTCAGCGTACAACTGGGGGAAATACATAAAACGTCTTGGGTTACATGTGTAACCCTTGTTCCCTGAAAAAAGCGGAACGAGATGCTGCACTTTGCTAAGCGCTATGGGAACGATCCTAGTTGTGACCGAGCTGTGAATATGTGTGTAACACGTCAATGAACATTGACCGGAATTTATAGCCTCGGCACAAGGCTTACACATGTAACCCGAGACGTTCCCTTTACAAAAAGCTTCACTATATTGCTGCCCTTTGCTAAGCGCTATGGGAACGCAATACCCACACTGCCGCACTGGGGCTGTCCGGACCCGTACAGTTGTGAAGTGTGCTCACAAGAACGCGAGATGTCGACTCAAGGGCATAAGAGCCCGGAGTAGCAAACCATCTAAACCATAACACTTGAAGAATGTGTGCGGAGAGGACCAACCTGCCGCATCACAGACTTGCTTATACATGCGCTTCAGATGTCGACTCAGGGGCGTAAGAGCATGGAGTAGCATGAACATCCAAACCATAGAGCCTGAAGAATGTGTGTGGAGAGGACCAGCCTGCCGCATCACAAACTTGTTCAGGCATGAAAGATTTAAGCCATAAGATATGAGAATGTGTGCGGAGAGGACCACCCTGCCGCATCACAAACTTGCTTAGACATGAGCATAGGTGTCGACCCAAGGGCATAAGAGCCCAGGGTAGCATGAACATCTAGTAACATGACCATAAAACCAGATGAATGTGTGCGGAGAGGACCAGCCTGCCGCATCACAAACTTGTAGAGACATGAGATTGAGATGTCGACTCAAGGACATAAGAGCCCGGAGTGGCAAGAACATCCAAACTTATAAGAATCTAATGAATGTGTGCGGAGAGTACCAACCTGCCGCATCATAAACTTCTGCAGAGGGAGACCTCTAGCCAAGGCTTTAGAGGAGGAGAGCCCTCAGGTAGAGTGCGCCCTAAAACCTACTGGCAGAGCTTGACCGCGCGCCTCGTAGGCCCGGGCAATAATGTCCCTCACCCAAAGTGGCATAGTCTGCCAGGAGGTGACCACCCCCCAGTCAACTGCTGCCCTGACTTTACACCACTAGCAAATGCGGAGGACATAAGTCTGAAGGGTACAGACTGGACAAATCTGAGAAGTCTTAGCTGCTCCGGCGTTACAAACGGCAGGGAGCAGAAGGCTTAGAAAATAACCGGCCATGGGTCGCGAAAGGCACCTTGGGCAGGTAGTTAGGGTGAAGGTGCAAAGAATGCTTTTGGTAATAGCTGGGGCAAACTCTAAACAGGCCGACAAAAGAGACAGAGCCTGTAGGTACCCAAGTCTCCTTAGAGACGTAATTGCCATAAGAAAAACCATCTTGAGAGTCAGAAGTCTACCAAACGCTGACTCAAGAGGTCTAAAAAGGGGGTCTTACCCTATGAAGAGGTCCTTGCAAGGATGCCTCTTAGGGGGCACCCCGCCCACCAAGGCGTGGCAAACTGCAGTGGAGGCCACATAGAACCTGGCAGTGGCGAGGTAAGTGCCCGCTGACAGTTCTTTCTACAGAAAATCCAGAACTGAAGCAAACTGGCAGTTAGCTGGTTCTGTAATATGAATTTAGTAGAAGGAAATGCATGTAAGCACATTTGTGCCATGTATGCGTCACCACGATCAGGGAGAACTGAGCGACTCGGGGAGAAGTAGAGGAGACAGTGCACTATCAACAGAGGCGAAGAGGTCCTCTTCTGCCCTTTAAAATCTACCCACATCAGTTCCAAGTGGAGGGAGCCCTAGCACTTGAAATGGTCTCGATAACCTCAAGAGAAAGCCCTGTGAACCTCAGTTGGTACCCTTAGGGGCCAAGCATGAAAGGTTTCACAATTCAGGCCAGGGATGAGAAGGTCCTCCCTGTTCGGAATCGCCCAAGACGAGCCGTCGAGGAGAGGTATTCGAGAAACATATCCTGTTCGGCCAGCGCAGCGCCATTAGTAGGAGGCAAGTCCCTTGCTGGCGAACCTTACCAAGACTCCCAGGAGCAGAAAAACCAGGGGACAAAACGCATACAGACGCATTCAGGGTCATGTATGTGCCTTTAAGTCCAGACCCAAGGGGGCTGGGTGACTTAGGGAGAAGTAGAGGAGACATTGCGCTATCATAGAGGCGAAGAGTTCCTCTTCTGCCCTGTGAAATCTCACCCAGTTTGTTCCCTACCTCAGAGTAAATCTGCTTCCACACACACGGGCATCCAGGGACGAAACTGTCCTGAGTGACAGGAGCTGCCCTGGGTCCCAAGGAGGATCCAACATGCCAGAAATTCAGCTGACGTGAACGTGGATCTCCCCGATGGTTTACGTAAGAGGCTACCCGCACCCGTATTGCCCACCCGCACCCAGACATGGCAGCCTCAGGAGGAAGTATTTCAGGGCCAGAAATACGGCCATCAGCTCGAGACAGTTACTGTGACAACCGAACTAACAACCCTTCTATCCCTTTAAGCTGGACGACCACTTAAGGCCGCTACCCAGCCCATCAGGGAGGCGTCTGTCATTAGCAGCCTGCGACGACAAGACGCACCTACAGTCTGGGTTGGACTGGGCTGGGTGGCCGACGGCCCCTCCCCCTTAGTGAGGTGCCCACACTCAGGTCCTTCAACAGATTTAGCCTATTGCGCTTGTAACACTGCCATAGTTTGGAGGGCAACACCAGCCTGACCTGCTGCCTGATAAGCTTTCCCCACAAGCGTGGAGGTGGTCCTGCACAGCTTTGTGGGGAGAGTAGGTCTCTTTAGCAATGATGCCGAGCCAGGCGAGAGAAAAACCGCAGGTGTCTCTTCTACCGGCAGCATCACCGAATACCCCCGAGCTTCAGCACCCATGATAGTTGAATACACCAACGTCGAGGGCACGAAGACACGGGAAGTATAAATTTCCTCCATAAAGAAAATACTTGTTATGGAGGTCATAGAAGAAAGGAAGGGACTGATATGGAGTTCCATTCCCTCTTTTATTTATTTAATTATTTTGGCCACCAGACAGAAATTTGTCTTCTAGTTTGGAGCGTTTGGGGAGGGTCTCTTGTTCGCGTGGCCAGTCTAGCTTTAGTCTGGCCACAGCCCGCATAATCACCTCGAGTAATTTCTCAGCCGCTTTATTATTGTGCGTGAAATGTACAGAGGGAACTGATTTTATTAAATAATTTGTATATAATTTCTTAAAGCCATTATTGCCAAGTACTTTCAGAATATATTGTGGAGTTTGAAGGGAATATTAAAAGTGCAGAGACAGAGCTGGAGCACCATATGTCTTCAAATGGCCACAGAGAACTGACCTGATTGAAATACAGATATAATACTATTTTGTTGAGAAAGATGAAGCTTTGGCTATTCAGGGCAAGACAGTCATACTTAGAGTCAAGGGACAAAGCAAGGAAGCTTTTGGTTAGTTATATAAAGCAGAGAGAGTTTTTTTCTACCATTACCTCAGTGAAAGCTGCTGGTGGTGAAATATTTACCTCAGCCAGTGATATTAATAATGCTTTTAAAGAATTCTTGAATCTCTATATTTCCACATCTTCGTCTACTGATTAAGGCATTAGAAACTTTGTGGAACCATTAGAACTCCCTAAATTGATGAATGAGCAAAAAAGTACTCTTGATTCTGAGACAACTTTGGAAGAGATTGGCAAAGTAATTATGGGGCCAGATGGTTTTGCCGCTGAATTTTTTAGATCTTATGCTACAGAATTGGATTTTGTTAGAAGTTTATACAGAATCATTAAAGAATGGAAAGCTTCCGGCAATCATGATGCAATCCCGGATCAATCTGATTCTTAAAAAGGACAAAGCGAGTGTAAGAGTTACAATCTAATTTCACTGATCCAGCTAGACATAAAAATATTGTCAATAATTCTGGCTAACCGACAAAGTTATGACATCCCTTATACATATGGATCAGCTGGTGTTTATTCGGGGCCGCAGCTCTTCTGATAATATTATTAATTTCATCAATATTATGTGGTCAGTGGCAAGCCATCTCACTTGACGCTGAAAAGATGTTTGATATGGTAGAATGGGATTATCTTTTTAAGATTTTGAAAATTTGTTCAGGAATACTTTATTGGATGCATTAAGTTTCTTTTTAGACTCTCGGTAGCGGTGGTACAAACAAATTGATTAATTTCAGATAATTTTACTCTGGATAGGGGCACCTGGCAGGGTTACCCTCTTTCCCCATAATTTTTCTATCTTGCCCTGGAACCATTAGCAGCCACAATAAGAAGGGAAGATGATTTTCCAGGGGTGGTGGCGGGAGGTGTGGCACATAAGCTTTTGCTTTACGCAGATGACGTTTTATTATTCGTCACTGACACCATTAGATCTTTGACTTGCCTCTATATAATTATTAATTTGTTTTCTAAGTTCTCAGGATACAGAGTAAATTGGTCTAAATCCGAAGCTTTGGCTCTGACAACTTACTGCCCAGTAACGGCTTTCAGCCAGAAATTCAACTACCTGCTACAATCTCTCCCTGTAGATGTCCCCCTCTCTTATTTTAAGCAATTTGATAGCATAGCTTAGTCCTTCAGTTGGAGTGGTAGTGTCCTAGATTGCATTTGAATAAATTACATAGGCCGACTGACAAAAGTGGGCTAGGACTACCCAAGATTTTGTGTTATTGTTATACATTCGGTCTCAGACATTTGGCTCATTGGTCGCTTCCACCTGAAAGTGCCCCTCCCTGGTTTTGTATTGAACAGGAAGTTCTTGCCCCTATTTTGCCATTGCAAAGCCTTTCTATTAAACTAATCAGAGAAGTTAAGTTACACCACGTGATCTCGCATTTGCACTCGGCATGGACAAAGTGTCCAGAGTGTTTAATTCTGACATTTATTTAAATGTTGCCTGAAGCATATGGCTGAACTCTAAATTATGTATTAATAAGTCCCCTTTCTGCTGGTCAGAGTGGATTGTTAGGGGGGTTACGACACTCTGTGACCTGTATGAGAGTGGAGTGTTGAGATCTTTTGAGAATTTGGTTCAACATTTTGGGATTCCCATCTCAGTTTTATATGTATTTACAGCTGTGCCATCTGCTCTGTATTGTTTTTGAGAGTAGCATATACCCACCTAAAGAGGCAGATACTCTGGGAGAGGTGATTACTGCTTTTGGAAAAGGTCATGAGGCATCAGTGTATTACTCCCTGTTAATTCAGATTCTGTGGGACGGAGCTTCAACTTCTAGAGAGATAATGGGATAATGGGATTGTGGGATAGGATTCTAAAAAATGTCAAGTCTGCATCTAGATCGCCATCATTTCCGGAGTGCTGTGCGGAGATGAGGAGGGTGGCAGCATTCAAGGAGGTGGCAAGTAGAAGGCTGGGGTTTGGGGACTTTTTTGTCAGGAAATGGGGTAATTATTTAGCATTTTTGGGGGACTCTCATGGGAGGAGATGGGAGAGAGAAGTCTAGTTTAATTATGTTTATATATATTTATTTTTAATTTATTTTTATTTGTTTGTGTATTATTATATGTGACCACGGTTAGGGTGGGGTTGGTGATTGGTGATTGTGGAGTGATATTAGTGGATGTTAAATGCTGATTCGATGTATATGTGTTGTGTTTTTCTCTGTTGAGTCTTTTTGAATCAATAATAAATGTTAATTACAAAAATAAAATGTACAGAAGCCAAGACAGAAAGGTGGACTAGGGCGACCATGCTTCTTGCATTATTACTTTATTATTATGCATTATTATTATTGGGCAGCGAATGCAAGGGCACTTGTCTACTGGCAGGAAGATTACAGAATGAAAATCTCTAACGATACTCCTCCTGGGTTGCCATTGAAAAGAATGATGTCAAAAACAACTCACTTCCAGCACTCCTTTTTTCAACACCCGGATTGCCTGCAACCATTAAGGTGGACATCTTAATAATTTTGAATTGCTTGAAAATATGGCTGCAAATTAAGAAGGGCTGCAGACTGCCTGGCACTTCTATTCACACCCAAGTTTATCACAATCACACATTCCCCCCAACCATCTCGGATGCGATTTTTGACAGTTGGACCCTAAAAGGTGTAGTCACTTTGAAAGATTTGTATATCAATAAATATTTTGCTTAATTTACTTTGTTAAATAACTTTGGATTACTTCTTCAGCACTCGTAGATTTTTTCACTTGTTTTGACTATAAAAACTCTGCCGTACAGTAAGAAAAAATACACATGATAAAAATACATTCTCTTAAAAACTTGTTTTTTCAAGCAAGAAAAAACAAGAAAAACAATCTCTTGTTTTAAGCATTTTATATATTTTTATAGGAAAACAATACAAAAATTATTATCAAGAATAATTTTTTTGCCATAATATCAAAGATCTTACTAGAAAAAAAGATATTTATCAGACTTGAATTTTCTTGATAAAAATATAATCATGCCTGGTAACATGCGCATGTAAAATGGCTAGAAATAGCATTTTAGCTTAGCATAAAGCTGACAATTTACACAGGTTTATTTCTATTTCTTCTGCTCCAAACTTCAAACTTACTTCTCTGTCTGCTCGGATGAATGTAACACATCACGAGAAAGTGTTTCACCGCTGTTCAAATGCACTTTGGATCTCCTCATTTATATGTATAAATGTTTTCCATCTGAAACAACAAAATATTAAATGAAACAAATCACAATAAAATGCAAAGTAATCTCTTTAGTAATCAAAACACTTTTTTAATGTAACTGTATTCTAATTACGAATTATTTAAATTGTAACTGTAGTGGGATACAGTTACTTATATTTTGTATTTTAAATACATATTCCCATTACATGTATTCTGTTACTCCCCAACACTTAGTGGAAGTCATGTGTTAAAATTGTTTCACTGTCCCATGAATCCCAGTGGACACTTTTGTGAATATACCTGTAATTTTTAACATGATCGCCAGGGGGGCGCTCAAGTTAATCAAGCAGTCAGTCAGACTATTTAAATGTAAGAGAGAAGTGTTAGGTAGGAAGTCAGGTTCTATGCACATGGAGAAACTTTCTCATCTTTGCTGTCTCATACCAATGGCCCTGTTTTGAAGAACTTGTTTGCTCTTATGCTCAAATGTAAGTACTATCCTAAGGACTCTTTCTGTGTATATATTTCTGGTTTGTAAATACGGTTTAGAACCTGTTTGTTCTGTTACATAGGGTTTTTATATATGTATGAGAAAACAGCACATCCATTTAAAAAGACCAGGACTAAAAGGTTCAGTTATCTTTAATCTGTCATCTTTCAACAATATGTAATCATCAATCTCCTATCTACAATCATTGCTACACAACATCAATCATGTCATGAATTACTCTTGGATTGCAAAGGATTAAACAACACCAAATTTAAATACTATGTTATCTCATTCACCACTCCAAAGACTGAGCCTTTTGTAGCTAAGTGCAACATTTTGCGAATACTCTTAATTGAGAAAGACTGTGGACTATTTGTGAATCATATTGACTGTGAATGCTTTATATGTTTAGGGTTGTTTGCACTGGTTATGTTGTTTATTACACTGCTCAAGATCTTTATTTTTTTGTGCCTAATACTCTTTACTCATGGAAAGTCTCTCTGGTCCCTCATTTTACATGCAGCACTTATCACATTCAATAGAGAAGGCGTTACAAAATGAACTGTGAGATTAATAACTGAAGTCTTTGAAGTCCATTCTGGATCAACTGCGGAAGTTCACGTGGATGCACTGTCCTTTGTTATTTTGCAGATGAAGGCTTTAATTATTAATTTAATTTTAATATTGTCTATGTATTACATTTTAAGTGTGTAGTCCATCCTTAGACCTAGGTGATGCAGGCATGTCAGTAAGGTGTACTGCTGTTTGACTAAGCTTGTGGCAGATTAATCACAATAAATTGTATCCAGTGTCCATCTAAAGTCCAAGTTTCATGCAGTGTTCAGTGAAATATCCCATGTCTGACAGTTAGTGCTGGCATCAGTTCATCCTCTGTGAAGTCCATTGTCGAAGTCCATTGTTGTAGACTGAAAAGATATCAAGCTGACACAGGCTGCAGTTAGTCGTCATCACTCAGCAACGCATAGTAGTAGGAGTCGGACATCAGGCAGGACCAGAGCTGGATATGGCAGGCTCTGGTAACCTCAGGATATGTATCCCGAGGTTAAGATAGGGAAACAAATAGAAATATAGCTGCAAGCAGTGATGCCGGGGTCAAGCCAATAATTGGCACCATGAGCAGTTTCGGAAAAACAGCCTGAAGTAAAATTTTGCACATCCTTCATCAAATTTGTTGATGCGTCATTCGACAACGGTATGGTATATCAAAATTCTGTGAATATCTTTTCATCGTGACTACCTCTAGATGATGCAGACCAATTTTCATGCAAATCAGACAAACAGCCAAGGACAAGTTCGAAAAAGTAGGTTTTTCAGACAATTCAAAATGGCGGAAACATTTTCATTACACGAAATGATGTCATAGGGTCAAGTCAAGTCAATTTATTTGTATAGCGCCTTTCACACCACACATCGTTTCAAAGCAGCTTTACAGAAGATCAGGCATGGTTTTGCAGATGATAAATCATTGTGTAATTAGATAAAATACGATTGTTAATCATGTTTGAAAATAAGTAATTAAATAATAATTGTATTAATAACCCCAGTTAGCAAGCTGAAAGCGACTATGGCAAGGAAAACAAAACTCCATAAGATGTTGATTAATGGAGAAAAATAACCTTGAGAGAAACCAGACTCACTGTGGGGGCCAGTTCCCCTCTGGCTAACATCATGAATATAATGTAAATATTACTTATATATAGTTAAAGTCATGGTTTAAAATTATTAAACTAAGTAAGTGTTAAGGGTCAGTGTTTAAACATCGATTTAGTTTGAACTGTAAGATTAATGACCAATGTCTTTGAAGTCCATCCTGGATTAACTGCAGAAGTTCACATAGATGCAATTGTCCTTGTTATGTGGCTGATGAAGGCTTTTGTTGGCAATTGTTAGTCTATGCATTCCATTTCAAGATCGTAGTCCATCAATAGACCGAGGTGATGCAGGCAGAGATAAGGAATGTGAAACGCAGTTCAACCTGGCCAGTAATTTCGGTGAGGTTCGGTGAGTTCCATCCTAAATCCAAGGTTCAGACAATGGCATATGAATTATCCCATGTCATATGGTTGGATTTGTCATCAGTTCATCCTCTGAAGTCCATCATAATACACTGAAGTGATGTTTGGCTGGCACTGGCAGCATTTAGTCATCATCATTCAGCGACACGTAGCAGTGGAGTCCAACACAAAGCAGGATGGTGCTGGATCAAGCCGGTTCTGGTGACCTCAGGATCGGAGTTCCGAGGTTGAGACATGGAAACAAATGCATTCAAATCACCTTGAACCATGGAATCAGATGAAAAAAATAATTTAGTTTCTAGGTCTCACGGTTCAAAAATTATTAATATAAATGTGAGTGCAAGTTTGGGCAGTTGGTGGTGCTAGAGTGTTTGAGGTAGAGACGCCAAATTTTCTGTGGTGACAAATGAGACTGTTCTATATCTTTGTGCCAAATGTCATAACTTTCCCGCAAGCTGTTCTATGGGCTGCCATAGACTCAAGAGCGGAAAAAGAAGCAGAATAATAATAAATATAGCTGCAAGCAGCGATACCGGGGTCAAGCCAATAATTGGCACCATGAGCAGCAAAAGAAGCATTGTGACATGTTTTTGATTAGAGTCTGATGAACAGTGTATGAGGAGTCAGAAAAATGTAACTTTCAATCATAAAAAACACATTTATTTTAAAAATAAATGAACATATCTATTTCTCTTTTGTCCAGATTATGGCACTGTTCTGAAACTGCTGAGGCACTATCTGGGCATGACGGTTATCATGCAAGAAAGCGTTCAAGAGTTATAAGCCAAAATATCTATTATTCCATCTCCTGATCAGTAGAGGACAGTGTACCAAAACGCTGCAGGTAACCTTAATAGTGATAACACATACAAAGTTTCATCCCAATCCCTCAAAGTGTTGCGGAGATACAGCCTCAAGTTTAATTTTGCACATTCTTGGTAGAATTCATTGGTGTTATTCAAAAACGGTATAGTTTTTGAGCAAATTGGAGAAACAGTCTAGGAGGAGTTCGAAAAAGTAGCTTTTCAAAACATTTAAAAGTGGCGGACAGGAAGTTAGCTCGATCATGACTTTATTGGTTTCACTGTTCTCAGCATGAACATCGAAATCTATCAAGACCAGTCTCATTACAGTAGGCAAAAGTCATTCGCTATTAGATTTATATAAATGGCATTATAAATTTTGACTACAAGGTTGTGCTGTCCCAGAACTTTTTCAGTCCATTCAGAGCATGGTGCCAAAGACACATACCAAGTTTCATAACGATACGCCAAGTCGTTGGTAAATACAGCATTTTATGATTAAATCCAAAATGGCTGACATAGGAAAATGTGGTATCCTTCAACTCAGTATGTAGCACTTGATCTAAAGAGACAATTTTCATATTTTTTCAGTAAAAGTATTCAAATATTATAAGCCCAAAAAATTCTTTTTTAGCTATTTACTGACCTGTATGGGGCAGTGTGCCAAAATGCTGCAGATAAGCTCAGGGCCTAATGTTGATGGCATGTACCAAGTTTCATCCCAATCCCTCAAAGCGTTGCAGAGATACAGCCTCAAGTTCAATTTTGCACATTCTTTGTTGAATTCTTTGAAGCGCCATTCAAAAACGGTATGATTTATAAAAATTCTGTGAATACATTTTTGTCAGGGAGTGCCTCTAGATGATGCAGGCCAATTTTTGTGAAAAATCGGACAAACAGTCTAGGAGGAGTTCGAAAAAGTATGTTTTCAAAACATTTAAAAATGGCGGACAGGAAGTTTGCTCAATCATGACAATTGGTTTCATTGCTCTCGGTATGAACCACGGAATCTAACAAGACCAGACTCATGATAGTAGGCAAAAGGAGTCAATAGCTATTAGCATTTTTATGAAATGGCATTATAATTTTGACCACAAGGAGGCGCTGTCCCGAAACTTTGTGAGTCCTACAGAGCATGGTGCCAAAGGCACATACCATGTTTTGTAACGATACGCCAAGTCGTTTGTAAAATAAAGATTTTTATGACTAAATTCAAAATGTCCGACATCCAAAATGGCCAACATAGAAAATTTTATGATTTTATGACAAATTGTTCAGAAGTTAAAAGCAAAAATGGGCTTTTTTCATATCTCGTGACCAGTAGGGGGCATTGCAACAAAACGCTGCAGGTAACCTCTGAGCCTAATGGTGATGACATGCACCAAGTTTCATCCCAATCACTCAAAACATTACAAAGATACAGCCTCAAGTTCTATTTTGCGTGTTCTTCGTCAATTTCATTGAATGCACATTCGACAATGGTATGGTTTATCAAAATTCTGTTTTTGTCATGACTGCCTCTAGATGATGCAGACCAATTTTCATGCAAATCGGACAAATGGCCAAGGACGAGTTCGAAAAAGTAGGGTTTTCAGAATATTCAAAATGGCGAATGGAATCAGAGGAAAAAAGAATTTGGTTTCTAGGACTCACGGTTCAAAAGTTAACAACACAATTGTGAGTGCAAGTTTGAGCAGTTGGTGGTGATAGAGGGTGTGAGGTACAGATGCCAAATTTGCTGTGGTGACACATGAGACTGTCTTCTATCTGTGTGCCAAATTTCATAACTTTCCCACAAACGGTTCTATGGGCTGCCATAGACTCAAGAGCGGAATAATAATAATAATAAGAAGAAGAAAACTAACAGAAACAATAGGGGTCTTTTGCCCCCTATGGGCTTGACCCCTAATAATAATAAGAAAACTAACAGAAACAATAGGGGTCTTTTGCCCCTTCGGGGCGTGACCCCTAATAATAATAATAAAAAGAAAACTAACAGAAACAATAGGGGTCTTTCGCCCCTTCTGGGCTTGACCCCTAATAATAGTAATAATAAGAAAACTAACAGAAACAATAGGGGTATTTTGCCCCTTTGGGGCTTGACCCCTAATAATAATAATAAGAAGAAGAAAACTAACAGAAACAATAGGGGTCTTTTGCCCCTTCGGGGCTTGACCCCTAATAATAATTATAAGAAGAAAACTAACAGAAACAATAGGGTCCTTTCGCCCCTTCTTGGCCTGACCCCTAATAAAAAAACTAACAGAAACAATAGGGGTCTTTCGCCCCCCTCAGGGCTTGACCCCTAATAATAATAATAAGAAAACTAACAGAAACAATAGGGCTCTTTCGCCCCTTCAGGGCTTGACCCCAATAAGAAAATGGACAGAAACAATAGGAGTCTTTCGCACCTTCGGGGCTTGACCCCTGATAATAATAATAAGAAAACTAACAGAAACAATAGGGTTTTTTTTGCTCCTTCAGGGCTTGACTCCTAATAATATTAGCATAGATGCCATTCAGTTTAAAACAGGTTTATAGAATATGAGAAGTGTGTCCGGTTCTGGCAGACCTGACTAATATGGCAGAACTATGAGTTGGTTGATATATTAGGTGTATGCCTGGATGAAAAGATGAGTCTTTAGGCTATACTTAAACTGAGAGTGTGTCTGAGTCCCGGATGATCTTTAGAAGACTATTTCAGGGTTTAGAAGCAAAGGATCTACTTCTTTTTGTGGATTTTGATATCCTAGGTATTATTAACAGACCAGAATTTTGTGATAGTAGTGAACGTGATGGAATATAGCGTGATAGAAGGTCACATAAGTACTGTGGAGCTAGACCATTCAAAGCTTTGAAAGTAGTTAGAAGTATTTTAAAATGAATATGAAATTTAACAGGTAGCCAATGTAGTGATGCTAAGACTGGGTTGTTATGATCATATTTCATGGTTCTATTCAATACTCTAGCTGCTGCATTTTGAACTAACTGAAGATAATTTTTGGAACATGCAGGACATCCTCCCAGTAATGTGGAGTGATACAAATAGAAGTTTGGTGAAGAGATCAGAGCTGTGCTTTATCATGTGACCAATCAGCATCCAGGATCGGAACTATCCATTTTATAATGCAGTCTTTAGTATTTCAACATTTTATAGATGGTGGTTATTTTCATAACCGCTGGCTAATGGCATCTGCCTTGTGGACTCACTATTCTGGGTTCAACCTTCCAAGCATACTTTAGTGAGCAGTTTCTTTTTACCACTTCTTTAAATTTAAAAGACATGCATACAGTAAGGAGTATTGCAATAAAATGAAATGTAATTTCAAGGAATAAACCCCTCCATGAATCTGTATGTATATAAAGTGTTGATATTATCTCTCCTCAACCTTTTGTAAAACTTTAGTTTTTTGTTTCCACAGTGTGGTCAAAGAACAGCAAGCCTGTTCACACCACCATTCTGAACCCTCACATTCATCTGATTGGTGAGGAGGCCGCCTGCATTGCCTACATCCGCATCACGCAGTACCTCGATGTAAACGGCATGCCGCACACTGCCCAGTCAGAGGAGACGCGGATCTGGCACCGCAAAGATGGCAAGTGGCAGATAGTTCATTTCCACCGCTCAGGCGCTCCCTCTGCCATCACCAAATAAGAGAGTCAGGTAATGATTAATGTAAAAATTGCAATAAGAGCACTTTTTTTCTCTATTTTGCAAATGCAAATTCTTTGGTATATGCGTAGCTCTCACCAATGACAAACCTTTGACTGCTTAATAAAGTAGGGATGCACCGATTTGATACCTGGATTGGTATCGGCTCCAATACTGAAGCTTTTAGATGGATCGGGTATGGGTCCGATGAGCCCAGTCCAAATCCGATACTGTGTGTTTATCACTTTCATTACGGTCATGCAAAAATGACATAAAAGAACCATAACAACACAGTTAAAGCGCATTTGTGAATGGTGCTGCTCTGTTTACACACTCACTCGCGCCTATTTTTAGCCTTCATGTGGTGCGCAATATTGGAGCACTACTAATCTGAATCTCTGCATCTCAAATGTAGATGCTCAATAGTTCGGTTCATTTATAATATGAATTTTGAACGGCACTGGAGGTGCATTTTAGTTAAATGTCCACGATTGAGATATATTTCTATTATAATATATTATTATTCATTTACAAATGATGATAATATTTCATTTGAATGGGTTCCAAAAAGTAACTGTGTAAATGAAAAGTGAGCTGATTTCTTACAACTTAATTAAGACAAAATCAAAATTAAGATTAAATCAAAAGAGATCTGAATCCTTTAACATCCGAATACAAGGATTTTGCAAACAAACACACACACACACACGCTTTTTTGCTGCTACATTATCCAGTATACTAGTTAATAATAAAGTGTTTCTTAATAAGCTATACATTTATATTGAAATAATGTGTAGACAGAGGTTTGTGTTTCTTTACATATTAAAGACTACACCCAGTTAGTTTCACACAATAATGTAAAGATATTCTAAACTGATTATGCAAAAAAAAACAACACTGGTATCGGATCAGTCGATTCTGAGATTTATGATATCGAAATCGGATCGGAAGAGAAAAAGTGGTATCAGTGCATCCCTACTTAAAAGATGCTGTCCACATGTAATGATAAGGGAAAAAAATATATATTTCAAATCAACAAAAGTTACATTTGGATAACTAAAGAATCTTTCATCTAATGTTAGCAAGAGAAATAGCCAACAAACCGATATTTCTGCAGAGGGTTTCCATGCTCATGGAAAATGTCATGGTTACTGTTGTAACCTTCGTTCCCCGAGGGAAGGAACGAGACGCTGTGTCGAATTAAGTGACACAAGGGGTCTTCCTGGGACACCAAATGTACCTCTGAACCTGAGAAAAGGCCAATGTCAAGTTGGCAGACAGAATTTGCATGCCCCGCCCCGGACATACGGGTATAAAGGGAAGCGGGGCAGCGAGTGCCAGTCAGGATTTTGCACTGAGGAGCCGAAAATCAGGTATGGCCGTTTACAGTGGTAGGTCTAGTGCTGTGGCAGGAGGGACACAAAGTCTCGTTCCTTCCCTCGGGGAACGGAGGATACAGCAGTAACCATGATGTTCCCCTTCTGTCACTCACTCAACGTAGTGTCGAATGAAGTGACACAAGAGGTCCCATCTAAGAATGCCACACACTGACTGTGTTACGTGAACTGTCGAGCCAGGTGCAAGCAGGCTACTGCGTGCTAGAGGCAACTGTGTCGGCTGCACGTAGCCCTCCCGAACGCCCCCAAAGAGATGTCACATACAGACCTTAGGTTCCCCGCACCCCTGAGGGGGGGAACAGGTGCTACATGACTAGCATGGGAGCAAGCCCGTCAGCCGCAGCCTTTTCTCTCA
This sequence comes from Moxostoma hubbsi, assembly GCA_032164185.1. Lineage (NCBI taxonomy): Eukaryota > Metazoa > Chordata > Actinopteri > Cypriniformes > Catostomidae > Moxostoma > Moxostoma hubbsi. The sequence goes on along the minus strand of JAVLUX010000110.1, from coordinate 206,283 downwards.
CTATGTCTCACATAGGATGTGAAGCGGCTGGGTCTATCCTAACGCTATGAAATGCGTCAGAGAAGGCAGTCTTTCCCGGTCCTATTCTTTCAGGGGGAAAAGACCCTGCGGAGGCCACATCCTGCCCAGTCTAGGGGGAGGTAACATGTGGCAAATACACCACGAGGGTTGTGAAGCCATATGTGGGCTTGGGTGCTGAGAAAAGACTCAAAGCACTTACCTTGCTCCGCGCACCCGGCAGGGGGCAGGTTAGAGACTTAGGAAGAGGTCCTAGAGAGGCATCTTCGGAACTCGCCAGCGCTGGCCTGGCGGGGCTGAGCAGTCGCGGGGCCGGAGGCGAGGCTACTGCGTCCGGGGAGTGGGGACTGTAGAGTTTTGGTGCCGGGGTGCTGTGAGAATGGTGCCGCACTGGCTGGATGACCCAGGGTGTGATGAAATCGCTCTTTATTGAGAATGTGGGTGCTGCAGCCCAAAGGCGATGCAGCAAATGAAACAAGGATTCTCCTCCCGGCCCTCCACCGGGGGATGGAATGGTCTTGGTACCACCTTCAGAGGGAACGTCTGACTGCCTGGGTCGCTCATCTCAGGAACGCTTTGAAGCTTTTCTGGTCCTGGAAGGGGTCCTGGAGACGGGGTGCATACGCCGCTTGCGAGGTGCTCGATGCTGAGACTGAGAGCTGGGCCCGTTTTGAGGCGGAGCTACCTGTTGTTTAGCTGCAGGGTTAAAGGCCCTCGGCAAGCAGGTGGGGCATGGGGCGCACTGGCTTGGCGGCACTATGGCAGGATGTGCCACCTGCTTCTTCACCTCAAAAAACTGCTGGGCAAAGTCGTCGACGGTGTCGCCGAAGAGGCCAAGCTGGGACACGGGGGCGTTGAGAAAGTGTGCCTTGTCAAAGTCGCACATCTCGACCATGTTCAGCCAGAGGTGACGCTCCTCGACCACGAGGGTGGCCATCGCCCACCTGAGTGCCTGCACATCATGACTCTGAAAGCGAGGTTGGTGGCAGAGCGCAGGGGTCAGGGTTCGGAACTATCCAGGTGCAGATCTTTGAGTGCCTTGGCTTGGAGAACTTGCAGGAGAGCCATGGCATGCAGGGCAGAGGCGGCCTGTTCGGTGGCGCTGCAGACTTTCGAGGTCAGTGGTGACGTCATTCTACAGGCTCTGGAGGAGGGTACGGGGCGTTCCCACCAGGTGGAGGACACAAGTGGATCACAACCGCTCTGACCAGAGTAAACGATCAAGCAGCCGTGAGGGGCGGAGCGGAGGTTTCCAGTCCAGCCTCACGCTCGCGGCGGCCCCGGAAAGCATAGCCGACATCTGCACGTCAGCCTCAGACTGGGCGAGCAGACCAGAAGATGAGTCATCAGCATCAGACGGCTCTGTGACACTCTCCGAGGATCACGTCATCCTATTCTGGGGGCTCAAGGGAGAATGCCGGCTGGCAGCGAGGCGAGCCGCACTCATCCCGAGCTTGGATGAAAGCAAGCAAGCGTTCCGGGGTGTGGGTGGTTCGTGGGGTGAAGTGGCTTTCTCCCGTGAGGAAAGAAAGCAGTGACCGCAATGTTGCCATGGCTATGTTCTTGCGCTGAGAATATGAATTATTCATAAAACGCTGCCTGCGTGTGATCGCAGCCCAGGCACATGAGGCAGCTTTAATGACCGTCAGATGTGGAGAGAAATCAACTGCATCCAGGAACTACACAGAGGCGGAAAAACATCTTTAAAAAGATGCGTCATGAAAAGCACGTTCAACGCCTTCTGTGAATTGCTCTTTTATGAGTGGAACTCAAACTCTTTTAAAGGAAATCAACTCTTTTTAGGAGGAGAAACACTCTTTTAGGCAATGAAAGCGCTGTCGAAGCGCCCAGGGGCGTAGACTGCACAGCGTGCAAAGAGAGAAAACAACAGCTGGAAACGCACCGTAAATCCAACAACAGTGCTTCTTGCCAACAGAGGTGAGTGAAACAGTGGTGAACTGCTGTTGCACAACCATTCGGCTCCGAAGAAAAATTCTGACTGGCACTCGCTGCCCCGCTTCCCTTTATACCGGTATGTCCGGGGCGTGGCATGCAAATTCTGTCTGCCAACTTGACATTGGCCTTTTCTCAAGTTCAGAGGTATGTTTGGCATCCCAGGAAGACCCCTTGTGTCACTTCATTCGACACAAGGTCGAGTGACTGACAGAAGGGGAACTTGTAATTATCAGAGAATTTTAAAACTGTTATTTCCAGGATTTGAAAATTAATGTTAGTTAATTAGTTTGTAGTAGTCTTGGAAAAGTCATGGTACAGTTTATATTTATATTTTCACTAGTTTTGTTCTGATCTTAAGATCACCTAGAAATAGCTCTTTGTGATTCCTTCATTTATTTAAAAAAAAAATTGGAGATTACAAAGTCACTGGTCAAAAGGTATGTAAAACTTAAGCCTGTAAGTCTGTAAAAAAGCTCATTTTTGTACAGCGACAGCAAATATTGTCTTGTCAATATAGTATTGTCATTATACACCAACAAATTATGGTGTCGGCTATAGTTTACAAAGGCAGCTTAAAAAATGTATCATGACATAGGTCTGGGCGATAAAAAGATATCAATATTTATCAGAATTTTTTTTTTTTTATGTTGATAAACTTCTGATTAATTTTCTATGTTCTACATCTAGACAAATGGATCAGGTGCATGTTGCTAAAAATGCGAGGCAAAGTTATAGCAGCTAGACATCTGGCTAATATGATATCACCATTGCTGTTTATGTACTATTTAATTAAAAGTTTTTTCCAAAACACTGTCACAGGCAAGACATTGTTTCTTCTTCTTGTGATGATTATTGGTGGTTGGCAATCCAGCCAATGGTGCATAACTGCCACCTATTGATCTTGAGTGTGGAGTGTCACAAAGTCTTTCAGTGGAGTCAAACATCAGCTGAAGATAATGAAATCATCGAAATTTGATTGAAAGTGGTCACACCTTATGTAGGATTAAATCCTAAACAGAATATTCTTTAAAGGTAGATTACTCTCTGGATTTTACTTGTAAACATCAAGTTGTTTAATTCATTCTTTAGGTCAAACAAACCACCATTAATGGTATGACATGTACAGTAAATTGTGATAAATATCGATATCGAACGTTATGGAAAATAAAATATTGTGATTATTTTTGGCCACATCACCCAACCCTACCATGAAATGTTTTTGTGTGCGCATTGGGAAAATATTTATAAATGCACTGTATTTATAAATCATGTAATGCATCTGTGAATCATATTCTGATTTCGTAACAACAGCATATACAAATGGCATGGTCACCATTTCTTTTTATCATTCCTAATAAAATATTAACCAATTAATTTGAATGGTCCTGCTGCGTAACAAATGAAAATTGGAAAGTATAAATTGCATTGAGAGACTACATTCTGACGCTCTATCCTCATTAAAATGCATATAATAATTATAAAAGAATGAGAAATAATATTTTCAAATTAGTTTTGGTGAAGTACTGCATGTAACTCATGTCACTGCTTGACATGTCATGTCAACTATAATGTATAGTATTAACTCTTTTCTTCTGTCTGTGTCTCTCTCTCTTTCTCTCTCTCTCTCTCTCTCTCATTCTCTCTCTGTGTCTTAGTGTTGTATAAGAGTTGCAGAATTATTCGCTAGAGGACTTACTAGCCCACAGCTTTGCATCTTTTACTTGAACTTCATTTGCCCAACCCTTTACAGTGTCATCACATTTACATTTGCTAATATTACCTGACACATTTCTTAGTGGATAAGCTGATTCAAGTCACAATCTGCTGTTTTTGCCATGTGTGGCATTAATGGTTCTATTTCAAAGATTAAGTGATTACTGATGGATCATACAGATGAAGGGAAGTTTACAGCCTGTCAGGGAGTAAAACTAAACAATTTCTTTGAATATTATGTATATTTTTACAAATGTATTGGCCATCTTTTTGATCAAGACTACTTAGATACTCTATTGTCATTTAAAATGAATACTTGAGACAAGCATGGAGAAATTCTTTAATTCCAAAAGAATTTTCCACTGATTCAGAAAAAAACTTTTCTCTGTTGCTAACTTAAAATACATGGATTATTAGACATAGCCTATTGTTTTTCCCAATGCACTAAGCATTTCAGTGTTTTACTGGCTCCAGTCGCTCTAACTGCAGTATTACATTTTTAACCTAAAATATCTGTTTTGCTTTATACTTTTTAAATAGATACCTCTGTATTTCACTAATTACTGTCAAAATAAATCAGTCTTATATATGTTTATATATCTTAACTAAAGTGGTATGTTTAAAATCCCTCATTTACATTGTAGAGTACTGTAAATTCTAAGTATTTATAGAATAGATTTGTAAAATAAGTACATTTGCCATGATTTGATTTTCTTCTTTTTTTTTTTGTGGTGACCCCAACGAATGTAATTGTTTGTGATTCATGCTGATGTCATGTGACAGAAAAGTGGAAATATCAACCCTGCCCAATTTCCAGAAGTTAGTAGTGTGTACTAACAGAGCTTTAGTGAAGCATATTTAACATTTGCCATTGAAAATCAAAGCTGCATCCATGGCAAAAACAATAATTATTAAAATCCAACCTGCACAACAAAGCGTTGGTTAAAGTTAAGTGTGGCATTTATGATGGGGTTATCAAGAGAGTACAAATTCTTTGATCAAGGTTATTCTCCAAACCTGGCTTGGTGTGTCGTGCTCCGAGCTCTTCAATAAAGTTCTTCCAGTTAAAAGAGCCACTGCATTTACTCTTCCTTTTGTATTTAGGGTTAAGCCTCCATGTTTGAGACACTATCATGCCAGCTAACTTGAATGGCAAAAATGTGTTGTAATCTGCCATTGTCTGCAATCAAGCAGTTCAAGTGTTACCTCAATGCATATACATATTTACACACTGTCACCTTTAATTCCAATGTGATGATTGTAATTCTATTTGTAATATATAAATTGTTATATTCTGAAGCTTTTAAATATCCTTTTTTTTTTTTTTTTTTTTGTCAAAATAGCTACAAAGGGTATATTTGACCCCTGAGTTTAACTTTTATTCAAATTAAAGGGCTGCATTGCGCTCTATGGAGAGCGAGAGAAAGAGCTTACACCAAATTCATTCTAATTAGTAAATAATCGGCTTTGCAGTTCTTAAATGTTACAATGTTATTAGAATGAATTTTCTATCAACAATGATGTAAACAGTTAGGGAAGTGTTACTTTAAATTATGTGTTATGGTCAAAAGACCCTACATTTGTACCTTTTTGATATTGTATTCAAAGTATTGCAGTTTCTGGGCTGTTGAAATCAGCCTTTTTCTATTGTAAGAAGAAAAAGTGCTATTCAATAAAGCATTTCTGTCTTATCTGAAAAATTTAAGTATTAACACTTGTATACATATTTGACCTTTCCCTCTTATATGCACATATATGTTCAGATTTAATAAACCAGTAACATTTTTATTAGTGCAGTCAATGATAAACAGTTCATTTTTACTTTTTACAGTCTAAAACAATCTGAACTATTATATTAGCAGGTTACTTAAAGGTGTCAAGTATTGCTGGTTCTTAGACTTTATTAAAACAAATGTTAATGTGAGGACAGTTTGCATGAGTTTTTTGTGTAATGTTGATTTAAATGCAAGTATGTAAACTTTAGGCCATGGCTACATTGCTTTTCATCAGTTTACATCATGTGACTGGAGCACTTACCATAGACAGCACTTTGTAATCACATTTCTGATTAAAACAAAAAACACTTTTAGGCTACTTTTGACATCTTTTACAAATATCCACTTGCAATATTGAATTATTAATTAACTGCAATTATTAAATTGCCATTACCGAACCAAAGTTATTGAGATTGTACTGATTATTTAACTACAAAAACACATTTAGAATTTAATTAATTAAATGCATGGAAAACCTTTTCTCTGTCCTCAAGTAATCTGTGGTTAAGTGCAAACAGCTGCAATAAATAAATAAGTAGTTGCTTTGTGGATTTTGATGTTTTTGCATACTCCATTGTTTGTTAAAGGCATAATGTTATCTTTTGATATTATTTTACGTATATAATGTGTTTTATTGAGGCATGCTGTTTTATTGCTACAAGTGGGGTGTGTATGATGTGTTTTCTGAGTAAATTGTGCTTTCTGTAATTAAGGTGTAATGCATCTAATCTTGAAAATTAAAGTGCTCTACAAAGGCTTGTCACTTGTATATTTGATGTCAACCTGTCAATACAGATTTCTTTTGAGCAGATTTGTTGTTTGAGGAGTGCATGCGATCACCAAAACTGTGTGATGTATTTTACCTTAGCCCGAAAGACTTTGTATTAGACTTTGTTCATGTGACTGTATAAAAAAAATCTGGCATAAACTAATATAACTATAATCTTTATCTCAAGTCAAAACTTCTGACCTCAAGGTAAACATTTATATTTTTACAAATTAACTATATTTGAATGGCTCAAAAGAAGCAAAATTATAGTTTTGGAGTGGCCTAGTCAAAGTCCTGACTTGAACACTATTGAGATGCTGTGGCAGGATCTTAAATGGGCAGTTCATGCTCGAAATTCCTCCAATGTGGCTAAACTAAATCAGTTAGTTCAAGAGTCAAGCAATTTTTATTTGTATAGCGCTTTTCAGAACACACATAGATTCAAAGCAGCTTTACAGGAAAAAATTCAATAACAAAAACAAAAAAATTTGACTGTAATATCTATAATGTCTTACAGTGATCATTGTGTAGTTTGATTACATATGATTGTAAAATGTGTATATAAATTAATTAAATAATAATTGTATTTAGAACCCCTGTGAGCAAGCCGAAAGCGACTGTAGCGAAGAACACAAAACTCCATATGATGTTGGTTAGGGGTGAAAAATAACATTGGGAGAAACCAGGCTCACTGTGGGGGCCAGTACCCTTCTGGCTAAACAACATGAATACAATGCCAATAATATAGCTTCATGTAGCAATGTGGATTCCTCCACAAAATGGCAAATCATTTAAAAATTGATGAGTAGAGGGTTGGGATTAAACCCTCCCGATGGAGGAATCCTAAAAAAAACATGTTATGTCTGAATCCTAAACTAAAAATTATGGCTGTGTCTGGATTTGAACATCTGACCCTTTATATTAGGTTTGAAAAACCAACAATCAAAATGACATTTGATTTATTGGCACATATACATTTAGGTAATGTGGACATTTACATAAACACACCCCTTTCAGCCATTTTGTATTGTATTCGTTTTTGCTAAGTAACAAATTGAAAGACATCAATTCTAAACATGGGTACCAAAATTGAAGTCAATTGGATCTACATTTGAAAAGAAGAGGATTTTCCCAAAATTTCAGTGTACAGGAAAATACATAATGCCAGACTTTATGGATCATTGAGGCTTTTTTGTTCCCAGTGAGAAATGAGGCATGTACACCAAGTTTCAGAAGAATTGAACAAATGGGGTGGAAATGACAGATATAAAGCACCCCCTAAGGGCGAATGTGGGCCATTCTTGATATATATGGGTTCCTTTTGTCCTGTAGTATCAATATACAAAATTAGAAAAATGTTGACAAGAAAATGGGACTTTTGAGCGTGGCTTGTAGTGCCCCTAAGGGTGAATGTGGGCCATTCTTGGTATGGGGGGTTCACGTCGGCCTGTAGTATCAATGTACCAAATTATAAAAAATTTTACCAGAAAATGGGACATTTGGGCATGGCCTGTAGTGCCCCCTAACGGCGAATGTGGGCCATTCTTTGCACAGTACTTCAGAGTGATGTTATCTTGAAGCAAGTTAGGTTTGAAAAACCATCAGTCAAAATTACATTTGATTTAGTGACACATATATTGGGGCAATTAATTTTTGCTGAGTTACTATTTGAAAGACATCAATTCTACACATGTGTACCAAATTTTAAGTCAATTGGAGTAACGGTTCAGGAGAAGATTTTTGTAGGTTTTCCCAAATTTTCACTGTACAAGAAAATCCATCATGGCAGAAGTTATGGGTCATTGAGGCTTTTTTTCCCTTGAGAAATGAGGAATGTACACCAAGGTTCAGAAAAATTAGACAAATGGGGTGGAAATGCTATCACTTTGAAAATAAAATATTTGGGCGTAGCCAGTAGTGCCACATATGGGTGAATGTGGGCCATTCTTGGTGTAGAGTACCCATTGGCATGTAGTATCAATGTGCCAATTAAGAAACTTTTTGAGATATTGGGGCTCAAGTAGAATAATAATAATAAATAAATATAGCTGCAAGCAGCGACACCAGGGTGAAGCCAATAATTGGCACCATGAGCAGCAAAAGAAGAATTTTGACATGTTTCCCGTTAGAGTCTGATGAACAGTGTATGAGGAGTAAGAAAAAGTAAACTTTCAATAATAAAAACCCTGTTTATTTTAAAAATAACAAAAAATTGCTAGTTCACATTTGACCAGTATTTGGCGCTCTTCTGAAACAGTTTAGGTAGTATCTGGGCATGATGGTTATCATCCAGGAAAGCGTTCAAGAATTCTAAGCAAACATTTATTTTTCATATCTCCTGACCAGTAAGGGGCAGTGTGCCAAAACAAATACAGGTTACTTCAAGGCTTAATGTTGATGACACATACAAAGTTTCATTCCAATCCCTCAAAGCATTGCGGAAATAGAGCCTCAAGTTCAATTTTGCCTATTCCTTGTCGAATTCATTGATGCGTCATTCGAAAATGGTATGGTTTATCAGAATTATGTGATTAATATTTTATTGTAAGCCTCTAGATAAAGCAGCCCAATTTAAGTGCAAATTGGACAACCACGGAATCTATCAAGACTAGACTCATGACAGTAAGCAAAAGGAGTCAATAGCTATTAGTATTTTTATGAAATAGCATTATAATTTTTGACCACAAGGTGGTGCTGTCCCAAAGCTTTTTTAGTCCCTTCAGAGCATGGTGCCAAAGACACGTACCATGTTTCGTAAAATACGCCAAGTCATTCGTAAAATACAGCATTTTATGACTAAATTCAAAATGGCCGACGTCCTAAATTGCCAACATAGGAAAATGTGGTATCCTTCAACTCAGTATGTAGCACTTGATCTAAAGAGACAATTTTCATAATTTTCAGCAAAAGTGTTCAAATATGATAAGCCAAAAAATCATTTTTAGTTATCTCCTGACCTGTTGGGGGCAGTGTGCCAAAATGCTGCAGGCAAGCTCAGGGCCTAATGTTTATGGCACATACCAAGTTTAATCCCAATCCCTCAAAGTGTTGCAGAGATACAGCCTCAAATTAAATTTTTCACATTCTTTGTCAAATTCATTGAAGCGCCATTTCAAAATAATAAGGTTTATACAAATTCTGATTAATATTTTGTCCTGAGTGCCTTTAGATGATGCAGGCCAATGTTTGTGCAAATCAGATAAATAGTATAGAAGGAGTTCGAAAAAGTATTTTTTCAAAACATTTAAAAATGGCGGACAGGAACTTTACTCGATCATGACATAATTGGTTTCATTGTTCTCGGTATGAACCACGTAATCTATCAAGGCCAGACTCATAACAGTAGGCAAAAGCAATCAATAGCTATTAGCATTTTTATGAAATAGCAATTTTTGACCACAAGTTGGTGCTGTCCCGAAACTTTGTGAGTCCAAACAGAGCAAGACTCAAGAGTGGAAGAAGAAGAAGCATAATAATAATAAGAAGAAGAAGAAGAAGAAAACTAACAGAAACAATAGGGGTCTTTCGCCCCTTCGGGGCTTGACCCCTAATGATAAGAAAACTAACAGAAACAATAGGGGTCTTTCACCCCTTCGGGGCTTGACCCCTAATAATAATAATAATAAGAAGAAAAATAACTGAAACAATAGGGGTCTTTTGCCCCTTCGAGGCTTGACCCCTAATATTAATAAAACCATAAATAACAATCGATTTCCTCCTACTGGAGGAATCTATTAATAATAATAATAATAATATAACTATCAATAATAATAGATTTCCTCCTATCAGAAGAATCTAATAATAATAATAAAACCATCAATAACGTCTCGGTTACGTATGTAACCTCCGTTCCCTGATGGAGGGAATGAGACGTCTTGTCGAAGAAGCGACACTAGGGGTCTCTCTTGAGTGCCGAATATGCCTCTGATCTATGAAAAAAGGTCAATGAGAGTGGGCGAACAGTATTTGCATACCCTGCCCCCGGATACGGATATAAAGGCGAGGGAAATATGCTCGTTCATTCAGGATTTTTCTGAGGAGCCGGGAGTGTTCCGGCCCCCTCAGCGGCTCGGCTCAGCGACGTGGCCGGGAAGACACAACGTCTCGTTTCCTCCATCAGGGAACGGAGGTTACATACGTAACTTAGACGTTCCCCGTCTGTTGCTCACTTCGACGTTGTGTCGAAGAAGTGAAACTAGGGGTCCACTTCAAATCACGTCATGCGCTGAGCCGTGTACGTGTGATGCTGACACAGAAGCGGGCAGGTATTTCACATGCACAAGCGACCAACTGTGTTCAGACTGCACGTACTCTTCCCCAATGCTCCAAAAAAGTCGTCTGAATCCTTTTGGTTACCCTAGTGGGGAACAAGGTGACGCTTCTAACTAGGGAACGGGCCAAGCCTGGCGGGGCCTCTTTTCTCTCTATGGTTTCTCAGCATAGAGAAAGAGCAGCTGGGGCCCTTACTGCATCGTGGAAAGGGGGTCTTACCCTAATTCCTATTCTTTCAGGGGGAAAAGACCCTGCGGAGGCCACACCCACCCGAAAGGGGAGGTAGAGGTGGCAAAATACATCACATGACCTCTTCGGTCACATGTGGGAAGAATGACACGGTGGTAGATCCAGCCTCGAAGGGGGGGAGTTGCTACAACACGGCGACCGGAGGGCAGCAAAGGACTGCCCGTAAGATGACCGTATTGCGGAAGTACACACAGGAGGAGTCTATTCCAGTAGGGGTAGCCTGGGGTACCCGTAGTGGACTGGGTCAGCAAGTTCCTCCGCTGAACTGCGGACCCAAGAGGGCTAGGGAGGAATCGACCAGGAACCTAAAAGGGGTCTCCTGGGAAGAAGGTGCACTGTTTTACCTCGGCAGAGGGAAAGGACGCTGGACGCTAGCGATTCACCTCCAAAGGAGGAGACGACAGGCGAGTTGTGACATGTGGCGGGAGCGTACACCGCCATGGCGATTTATGTACGCCACCGCAGTGGTGCTGTCCAACCTGACCAGGATATGTTTGTCTCGAACTAATGGGCGAAACTTCCACAGGGCCAAAAGGATGGCCAACAACTCGAGGCAGTTGATGTGCCAACGCAGCTGGGCCCCTTTCCAATGACCTGTTGCTGCGTGCCCATTTCAAACAGCGCCCCAACCCGATCTGGAGGCGTCGGTCGTGACCAGGACGCGTCGGGACACCTGCTGTAAGGGTACTCCTGCCTGTAAGAAACAGAGGTTTGTCCAGGGTTTGAATGTTTGGCGGCAGACGGGGGTGATTATCACACGGTGCGTGCCATGGCGCCATGCTCGTCTCGGGACACGGGTCTGATGCCAGTGTTGAAGCGGTCTCATATGCATCAACCCCAGCGGCGTGACCGCCTCAGAGGACGCCATATGCCCCAGGAGCCTTATGCCCCTAGAAGTTTTAAAGGGACCGTTGTGCCTGGCCTGAAGGCGGTGAGGCACCTCAACACTGACTGGGCATGCTCGTTGGTGAGACGTGCTGACATTGAGACCGAGTCTAACTCCATATCGAGAAAAGAGATGCTCTGGACTGGAGTAAGCTTGCTCTTTTCCCAGTTGACCTGAAGCCCTAAACGGCTGAGGTGCCTGAGCACCAGATAGATAGATAGATAGATAGATAGATAGATTATGACCCATAGATAGATAGATAGATAGATAGATAGATAGATAGATAGATAGATAGATAGATAGATAGAGAATGACCCTCAGATAGATAGATAGATAGATAGATAGATATTGACCCTCAGATAGATAGATAGATAGATAGATAGATAGATAGAATATGACCCATTGATAGATTGAGTATGACCCATAGATAGATAGATAGAATATGACCCATTGATAGATAGATAGATAGATAGATAGATAGATAGATAGATAGATAGATAGATAGAGAATGACCCTCAGAGAGAGAGAGAGATAGATAGATAGATAGATAGATAGATAGATAGATAGATAGATAGATAGATGGATAGATCGATAGAATATGACCCATTGATAGATTGAGTATGACCCATAGATAGATAGATATATAGAGAATGACCCTCAGATATATACATAGATAGATAGATAGATAGATAGATAGATTATGACCCATAGATAGATAGATAGATAGATAGATAGATTGATAGATATTGACCCTCAGACAGATAGCTAAATAGATTGATATTGATCCTCAGATAGATAGATAGATAGATAGATAGATAGATAGAATATGACCCATAGATAGATAGATAGATTGAGTATGACCAATAGACAGATAGATAAATAGATTTATAGAGAATTGTTTGCCATGCATATGTTTTCATATGCAATATATTGTACATGTTTTCTCTCTGTCTTACCAAATAGGTTTATCTTTATTAATATCAATGCGTTCATTAATTATAAGTTGTTGGAACATTCAGGGTCTTCATTCTACCACATTTGGCTTTAAAATCACAGACCCTGAATTTGTAAAAAATATTAAAGATGTGGACATTATTGTTCTCACTGAAACCTGGTGTCGACAAGATGTGCTTACCCACTGTCCCTCAGGCTACTATGAAATAATTGTGCCCTCAGTTAAACTAAATACAGTCCATCGCGGTCGAGACTCGGGAGGGATTTTGGTGTGGTACAGGGAGGATCTGGCCAAACACATCTCTACTATTACAATGAAAATTCCACTGCTGGCTAAAATTAAACACTGAAATTGGCATTGGCACCACTGACACATATCTCTGTGCCATCTACAATCCTCCAGCAGAATCCCCGTACCATGATGAGGAATATCTGAGCAACATCCACACAGAGATCAGGCCTTTCCAGGCCCAGGGAAACGTGCTTCTGTGTGGAGACTTTAATGCAAGAACTGGAACCGAACCGGATAATATTGACCCAAAGGGCAATAAACGTGTTTGACCAGAGCCCCCTGAGTCTCACGAAAAACCTCCCAGCACGGAACAATCTCGACCATACTGTAAACAAAAATGGTACAGAATTAGTGCACCTCTGCCAAGCCTCAGGCCTGTACATACTTAATGGCAGGATCAGAGGGGACTCATTAGGGAGGTTCACATGTTATTCAGGTCTTGGAGCTAGTGTAGTTGACTATGCCATCACTGACATGGACCCCTCCTCCTTCAGTGCATTCACTGTCAGACAGCAAACTCCACTCTCAGATCATAACCAAACTAATATATATATTAAAAGACACCACACAGCAAAACATAGAAGAATGGAGAACTGTCAAATATATCAAGTCCAGCAGAGATACAGATCGACTCCAGACAGCACAGACAAATATATCCAGGCCCTCAATTCTGCAGAACTGAAAAACCTAATCACTACATTTATGCACAAACAATTTGGAATGAACAAGGATGGTGTAAATTCGGCTACAAATGAAATCAATAATATATTTTAAAAAGCAGCATGTAAAACGGAGTTGAAAAAGAAAGGCAAAAAACATCCTAAAAAAACATCCAAAACGGAAAAGTGGTTTGACACAGACTGCAAAACATTAATAAAACAACTCCGAAAATTATCAAATCAGAAACACAATAAACCAAACAATACAGACATAAGAATTGACTACTGCTCCAAATTACAACAATACAAACAAACAATCAGAGTAAAAAAGCATCACCATCTCACCAAAAGCTTACAGGAAATTGAACAATCAATAAATCAAAATCAGTTCTGCGATTTGTGGAATAATTTGAGCACAACAAAACAACAAGATTTGCCGATCCAAAATGGAGAAATCTGGAAAAAACATTTTGAAAAGTTATATAAAGAAATCCCACCAAAACAACTAAATGACAATTATAATCAGGTCAAACAAAAAATACAAATATATGAAAACACAATCAAAAATAACAAGAATCCACTGGACTTTCCAATTACACAGGATGAATTAGTCCAAAAACTTAAAAGCCAAAAGTGCAAAAAATCCTGTGGTGCTGACAACATCTTAGGTGAAATGCTGAAACACAGCACACCTGACCTGCAGACGGCTGTGCTCAAATTATTCAACCTTGTACTTAGTTTGGGCTGTTTCCCTGACATCTGGAGCCAAGGACGTATTACCCCAATTCACAAGAGTGGGGACAAATTGGACCCGAATAATTTCAGAGGCATGTGTGTGAGCAGTAATCTGGGGAAGTTATTTAGTAGTATTTTAAATAATAGAATTGTAAACTTTCTTAACGAACACAATGTCCTGAGCAAGAGTCAGATTGGCTTCCTTCCAAATATAGAACTACGGACCACATTTACACCCTACACACCCTAATCAATAAACACGTAAACCAGACCAAACAAGGGAAAATATTTGCATGCTTTGTCGATTTCAAAAAAGCATTTGATTCTATCTGGCACAACAGATTATATTACAAATTATTACAAAGTGGTGTAGGGGGTAAAGTTTATGACATCGTTAAATCGATGTATTCGGACAACAAATGTGCAATAAAAATTCTTCACCCAGAAGAGAGGAGTGAGACAGGGCTGTAGTCTGAGTCCAACACTCTTCAACATTTACATTAATGAACTAGCGGTGCAGTTGGAACAGTCTACAGGCCCTGGACTCATGCTGCAAGACAAAGACATCAAGTTTTTGCTCTATGCAGATGACCTGGTGCTGCTGTCACCTACCCCACAGGGACTACAGCAACATCTGGACCTACTGGAGAACTACTGCCAGAACTGGGCCCTGGCAGTAAACCTGAAGAAGACAAATATTATGGTCTTTCAGAAAAAGCCCAGATGTCAGGAACACAGACACAAGTTCTCTCTAGGCAACACCGCACTACAGCACACTATGCAGTATACTTACCTTGGCCTGATTATCACTGCATCAGGGAGTTTCAGTAAGGCAGTGAATGCACTTAAAGCAAAAGCTCGAAGAGCTCTATACGCTATTAAGAGACAGTTCTATAATACTGAATTACCAATTCCAATCTGGTGTAAGATCTTTGATAGTGTCATACAGCCCATAGCGCTGTATGGAAGTGAGGTATGGGGTCCACTCAGTGATCAGAACTACACTAGATGGGACAAACATCCTACAGAAGCCTTACACACAGAATTCTGCAAATTAATTCTGAAATTACAAAGGAAAACTCCCAATAATGCATGCAGGGCAGAATTAGGACAATTCCCATTGATTATTAATATACAAAAAAGAACTCTAAATTTTTGGAAGCATTTAAGATCAAGTCCCACAGAGTCCCTACATTATAAAGCGCTACAAACCCAAGAACTGAACCCTGATAACAGTCCCCTCAGTCAGCTGGTTCTGAGACTCACTGACCCGGTTAACACTACTAACAGTAACCAGCCTCAGACCAGCACTGCTTTACAACCAAACATCAGAATAAATCAGATAATCAAACAATCTCAAATCAACTATCTGGAACATTGGGATCAAGAAACTAAAACACAAAGCAAATTACAATTCTATCGGACTCTAAAATCAAAGTATGAATTGGAAGAGTATCTCCTGACTGTCAGAGATACAAAGCAGAGATAGATCCTGAGCAAGTACAGGCTCAGTGAGCACAGTCTCGCCATCGAGAGAGGCAGAGACAGAAAAACATGGTTACCCAGAGAAGAAAGGGTGTGTGCTCACTGTACGACAGGTGAGGTTGAGACAGAGGTGCACTTTCTCCTTTACTGCCCAAAATACCAAGAGACAAGGGACATTTATATAACTAAATTAACAAACAGCATTGACAAATTTACAACAATGACAGAACAAGAACAAATAAATATAATACTTGGAGATGGACACACAGCAGCACTGGCTGCAAGACACGTTTTAACGTGTCACAGCCTGAGAGACAGTGGGTGAATCTGTGTTATGTGTACCACCCCCGTGTGCCACCCCAATGTCCACCACAGTGACCCTCAGTTTATGTGTGTATATTCATGTATGTTTAAGTATATGTCAGTTATTTAAACACTGTGGTCTTCAGCAGTTCTGAACCTGTTCTGTATTTATTTTTATTATTTATTTTTATAT
This sequence comes from Moxostoma hubbsi, assembly GCA_032164185.1. Classification (NCBI taxonomy): domain Eukaryota; kingdom Metazoa; phylum Chordata; class Actinopteri; order Cypriniformes; family Catostomidae; genus Moxostoma; species Moxostoma hubbsi. Next base: position 190,024 of record JAVLUX010000110.1, on the reverse strand, counting down.
TTGTCAAATTTATTAATTATAGAT